>WBNO01007741.1:0-32404 GCA_013400575.1 Peucedramus taeniatus
TCACTGCATTTTCTTTTGCATTTAAGCTCAGAACAACCAGCCACAAAGCCTAAACACAGATCAGTTGGTCTGCTGGAAGCTGATGGAAACCTAGGAAAAACAAGTGACTGATGAGGGAGAAAGCACTCCTCATTGCTATTATAATATAAAATTACTAATGAGTTTTGCAAAGATTACCTGAGGAGCAAAGGCTTTTTGGTACTAGTAGGACACAAAGATTGAAATACCTGGGCACAGAAAGCTCTCCTTGGTCTGGTTTGTTGGGGTTGCACCTCATTGTCACAACAGTTGCACGGCCATTTTCACAGGAGGTTGTCACTGTTGAAGACCTGATGTCAAACAAGAGGAGAAAAGTAACATATTTCCACTACATTAAATGGATATTACTGCTTCCTAGGTCTGTGAACATTCATGCAGCTGCAATACTAACAAAATACCCTTTACCACAGTGCTTTTGACTTGGCCAGGTGAAAAACAAACAAACAAAAAAAAAAGCATCAGGATAGGCCTCACCAATTCATTTAAATCTCAAAGTGCTCTGAGATGCTACTCAGGGAACTGCTCTGGTTTTCTAGCTAGTTTGGAATCTGCTGCATCAAGGAGTGAACTTTCCCACAAAACAGAATAGAATGACTGAAAATGTTGCTCTGCTGGAGAGGCTCTCATGGCTCACTCTCAGCCAAGCAACCTGAGAACCAAACTGTCCTGAAATAGCACAGGGCAAAGGGGATTAAAAAATCTTATTCCAGCATGATAGACACTGTAAGCCAAGTTCATAGAATGCTCAAAGAAGGGTCACTGGTGTGGGGCTCAGTTTGCAGAATCAGACACATAATTTAAGTATGACCATAAAGTGCTGATATCCAAAGTCCTATATTCAATTAAGTCCCAGCTTAAAAACACAGCTGACATGAAGACCAGCATGTAGACATCTGAACTGAGCTGATCTTTGAGCTACTTCCTACCCAAACTGAGGCATTCTTTTTATGGAGAAGAATGAAGACTGGGAAAAGCATGCTAGTAACTCTGCATGTTGAAACAATTACTTTTAATCTTGATTAATTCTTTTTTGTAGCTTCAAAGTAAACACAAATGAAAGTGAAAGAAAATGTGCAACCAGAAGTGGACATTTCAAAGTCATATATGGAAAATATGGAAAGTAACAGGACATTGAAAGTGGCATCTGGATGAATCAAAGCTCTGGGATCACTTCCTATGGATCAAGACTAATTCAGACTTGAGTAAAGAGTGTTTGCTGATTTCATAAGATGATTTTCAACATGTCAATCAATATCAGGCAGATACTGATTAAAATGGCAAAGATTAAAGGTGGGTTATACATCCCCCCTCACAGTTTTACTTTCCTTTAAACAAATAAAGACATCTGACATAGCAATAAGCAGCATTTTTTACCTACTTGTAAAAGAAATGCACATCTGGTATTTTGCTTGGAGAGGGAGGAAACATATCTGCCTTGATGCTGATATTTTCCAGCACTGTTTCAACAGTAGCTCCTAAAATGTAAGAAATAAAAAAAAAAAGAAGCAAACTATTAATGGATTTTGGATGGGTCCATGTGTAATATTTTCTCAGTCTGAAAGGTGTGGATCTCAATAGCATTTAATAGCATTACTGTACATTACACACACTTTTTTCTAATTAAACTTTGCAGATATATATGTTCCTCATACAGTCTGATTTCCTCATGTAGACATAGCAAAATAAAAAAAGTTAATAAAACATCTGTGTAAATACTTATTACTCTTTTATATTAATTTAAAGCAATCATTGGATATTAAAGAAATATTAAATAACTTAGGCTGGCAAAGAACTGCTGAAGATATCTGATGCAACCACTCAGAGCATATGCCTTGAGTGTATAACCCTCACAAATCAAAACTATGTAATGACCTGAGCAATTTGAAGTACTGGGGGAGATGAAATAACAAGACTCAGAAGAATTATGGAATCATAGGCAAGGCTTGATGGCACATTTTGGAACAAATGGCAGGCTGGTGTAGGAACTACATGGATTTTGGGCAAAAGCTGAAAAGGAGGAAAATTCAAGTAATCAAAGTTCTTAGACATCCTTCCAATCCCATGAACCAAAGAAGACAGAAAATATTGGTGCTCCACTGCAACATTTCAGAAGAGGGAGTTGTACAAAGAGGGCTGCATCCTTCTAGGGAGTTAAAAATTGATAGAACAAGAAGAAGTGGTAGTGGTCAGAAACTGGTGAAAAGACTGAAGAAAATAAGTTTTCCACTTGTCCTTGAAACAGTTTATAGAATCACAGACTCATAGAATGTTTTGCTTGGAGGCAACCTTAAAGATCACCTTGTTCCAAACCCCCTGCCATGGGCAGGGACACCTTTCACTAGACCAGGTTGCTCAAAACCCTGTCCAACCTGTTCTTGAATGCTTCCAGGGATGGGGCAGCCACAGCTTCTCTGGTCAACCTGTGCCATTGTCTCACCACCCTCACAGAGAAGAATTTCTTCCTAATATCTAATCTAAACCTACTCTCTTTACGTTTGAAGCCGATCCCCCTTGTTCTGTCACTACATGCTCTTGTAAAATATCCCTTTCCAGCTTTCTTGCAGTACTCTTTAGGTACTGGAAGATGCTCCAAAATCTCCTTGAAGCCTTCTCTTCTCCAGGCTGAACAACCCCAGTTCTCTCAGCCTGTCACCCAGGAGGGGTGATCAGCCCTCTGATCATGTTTTGGCCTCCTCTGGACTTACTTCAGCAGGTCCACATCCTTGCTATGTTAGGAAAGGCAAACTGCAACCATTTTAAAGTTTAGCAACTGAGATAAAAAAAGGCACCAGAAGAGCTCAGCATCTTTTCTTTGTATTAGGAAAAAATGAGATCTATCTTCTTGTTTTTCAAGACAATGACTGCCCTCATTCCTCTAGTGGCAGGAGACAATATTGGCATTTACTGGCATGAATGTTTGTGAACTAGAAACCCATACCTAAGAGTGACCTTTAACAAAGCTTTTGATGACAGTGAATTGTCAAAAGACTCATGGAGAGGGGACATGATGACTTGAATTACAATGTGGCTCTCACAATGAGACATAATAATGGTAATGGAAAATGGGTTTCAGTTCATGGACAGATACACAATGAGAGAAAGTCAACAAGAATTTATGGAGAACCTCTTGTGTTGAATAAATCTGATCTCATTCCTTGAGTGCTGATGAACTTGGTTGCTAAAGGAAGTTATGTAAATGTATCAAGTATTTCACTAATTACCACATGAGGTTCTAATTAAAAAGTTAGCAGTATATGTACTATCAATTAAGCATACATTCTGCATTAAAAACTATTTAGCTAAGTCATTATAAAATTATCTGGCCATGGGAAATTGTCATCAAACATGGGATGTCTCCAGGCTTCTCTAGGCATTGATATTGAAGTGTGAAAATGCAAGATTAACATCAGGGATCCACAAGTAACTGTATATCCATGCTGGTAAAGTGTGTAGATGAGACAAAGATTAAGAGGATTAAAAATAAAATACAGAGCAACTTGGTTGCTTGGTTCACTTAGTAAGACAGTCCCAAACAAACTCAATATAAGACAAATGCAGCAAGTATTGAAGGCCAGTCTTAAGAAAGACAGATTTTCCTTTGGAAACTGTAACTTTGAAAAAACATCCAGATTGGACATCAGATCCAAGAAGCCATCATGAAATCCCTGAAGTTAGGAGAAAGAAGGATGCAGGGATTCCAAATACAAAAGTGATTTTTATTGCCATTATAGCAAATTAAATACTGGAATAATATTCCATTCTATGCTTAAAAAAAAAAGTTACAGAAGGTGTAGAAAGAGCCTCAAAAGTTATTTAGGTGCTCAAAATAAATACATGCTAGCAGAACAATTAGAAGAACTTGGTCTACTTAATTTATCAGAGGGGTGTGACAATTCCAGTACACAAAATATTTCTTCAAGAAGGAAAATATTGGTGCGATCTGGAGAAAGACTAATAAAAAACAAGAGCTGAAAACTGAAGTCAGGGAAATTCAAATAGAATACAAGCCTGATTTAAAGACAAACACAGAGATGGTGTTTGACCAGTGGAAAAAAAATATCACTGACTGTGGCAAAGTTGTTATTTCTGGCAGTCTTAAAAGTCCAGGTTGAATGCTCTTCCAAAGATGTGCTTTTGTCAAACACAAGTTTCTGGGCTCAGTGCCAGGGAGAAAGTACAAACACTCAGTGCCTGTAATGGATAGGTGAGCAGACCAAATGACTTCATTGTCTCATCTGGCCTCAGATTCTGGGAACTTGTGATCTGAACCAATGTAAAACTTAATGATGTGCACAGCCACGTGCTGCCCTAAGCCTCCTGATTCCTTGTCTAATTATGTCCCCACATCAGTTTCTTTTTCTAAAATTGCCCAAGTGGGATCTTGGCACAGGCAGAACCACTTGGACTAATGTGACTCTCACAGTCATTGGTCTTGCCCTGAGTGAGGTGGGTACAGAACATAAAAGAAAATCATTGCTTTTTAATTACACTCTCCATATTTTTGTGCTGAAATACTATGTACCATGAGACCCACCAGACCAAGCACAAGGAAGAGTGAATAACACAGAAACGGAAAACTAAAAATGTGCACAGCCCTTACTTTTCTCCTCCAGCCATCAGCTGAACTGAAACATCAGCAAAACACAAAGGCATCTGTGCAGAGCTGCTTCACAGCTCAGGAACCATCTCAGACTGATCTTGGGCTGCCCCTTCACTCTTCCCTCAAAGTAATGCAGCTGCTGAGCCAAGAAGGATTTACTCTGCAGCCCTAAATACATGAGAGTACATTCACAACAACAGCAAGAAGACAAACCATGTACCTAAGAACCTGTCAGCAAGGCTGTTGGACTGCAGAGCCAGGGCTGTTCGGAAGCCCTTGCTGTCTGATGGGATGATGGTGGACTGACAGACAAAAGCTCCCACAAAATTGGAAAAATCTTCTGATTCTGCAACCATGTCCTTCAGAGTAACATCTGTGATATTGTCAGTGCAAATTGCCATCTTCTTCCCCTGTGGACAATCAGGAAAAAAGGGAGAAGCTGTTGGTTGTTGATAAGATGTGAAAAAGTTTGGGAAGAGAGAGATTGCAAACTTGCTGATTGCAAACTGGATGAGATTCATTACTTTACCTTATAACAAGTTGATGTCTCCATGTGTCTGTCATAAGAGGGACAAACCACAACAAACTGTGCCATTGTCAAAGCTCCCATTAAAGCCTTGTACAGACTCAGAAATACAATTTCACCTCTGGCAGGTGCCTTATCAGAAATCTGTACTGTGGAGCACTCTTCTTTGTTTATCTTGACAGCACAGTGTTTACTTGCAGAGCATAGTAAAATGGCTTGCAAAGGAAAACCCTATTTCCCTTGCCTTTAAATAATATACTGTAGAATACCTCTTTATTAGGGATTTAATCCAGATAAAATATTTTCAAAGCACAAATACATGAAATCCCTGAACAGATATATAGCCTTCAAGACTGCTTTAACGTCGTATGTCAAGATCAGTGCTGGAATCAGAGCAACAGCAATGAAAGACAAATTACCAGACTCAGTTTTCCTAACAAAATGTCAAGCACTCACCACCTAATCATAGGGTTGGTTGCACTGTAGTACCATTGTAATAGTTTGGGAATGTGAAGACCAGATCCACAGAGAAGAGAGCATATCTGTACATTTGTGGATCTAGCTGGCAGCAGCTCTAATCCACGTGGTAGTTAAACACACATAGAAGCCTAAAAGTATGCAAAATGCTGTAAAGAAATGTGACTACTCATTTGTCTTAAACCATGCAAATCCTTTGATATATGGCAAAAAGACTTCAGAACTTTACAGGGTTGAGCATTATTGTTAACTACACGTTGGCTTTCATAGGACAATGCACAACACTGCTACTGCTATGAAAGTAAATTTATGTGTGTGACAACATGCTCTGGTTATGTCCAAACTCCCAACAGAGCCTGTTTAACTCACAGACTAAACACATTTTTCTATCACTGTCCAAGGCTGCAAAGTCAGCACTGGGCATCTTGGCCACTGGCAGGCAGCAGGGTGACCAGGGGCTCTGCATACAACACCTGCAGTGAAGCAGTGAGGGACACATGTGGAAAGCAGCTGCCAGCTGAAAGACTCAAACTCTTCATTTGAGCTCCTTGGTGGCAGCACACAAAGGTCAGGGTCATGATGCAAGTGACTTAAAGGTACAAGAAAGAAAAAGCAGGGATGTGACAGGAATTTTCTTCTGAGCTTTATTTATGGCCTATAACACAGTATCTCTGCTCTGGAAAATCACTTGGCTGCTCAAAAGTCCTCTTGCACTGCAAAGCAAGATCCAAAGGGAAGTGTTTGCACAGTATTGCTGACAGCTCAGCTGAAAGGGAATCTTTGTCCTGTCTCAGTGTTACCCCAGAGCATCAACACAAGCAACAAATTGGTTCATCCTCCCAACCCTCAAGCCCAGCTGAGCTCACCTCATTCCCACACAGGCTGATGTTAAAGAAGTGGAAGAACTTGGTCCCTCGGGAAGTGAAGCTAGGTCCACTCATCAACGAGCCCACCTGGCTGAGGTTGCTAAAATTGTAATTCAGGCTCTGGTTATCCTTGACATAGGACACCAGGCAATCACTGAAGCAGGCAGAGTGGTCCTGCAAGGCAGAGGCATCCATTAAAGAGCAGTTATGGAACAGCAGCAAACCATTCACCTCAGAGTTAAAGCACAGGTGCAGACAGGACTGCTTTCCTTGCTAAGGATGAAGGGGAACTCTGTCCTGTCCCTGTAACTGATCTTTCCCTTGGGATAATTCCCATTCCCATTTCAGTCCCTTGCAATCACATATCAGGACTAAAATGTTCCCTAAGCCTGGTTTTTCTGTTGTCTGCTGCATTAGCCAAGAGAATGCAATTTCTTGCTTTGTTTTGTTCTGGGTGCTTTTAGAATCCCAACGTTCCAGCTTAAATTCCTGTAAACAGACCAAAACATGTCCTTGGTTACATTTTATAAAGGAAACACAAGAAACAGCTCAAGAAACAAGGGCAGGATATGAATGCAGCAGAAGACAGGCAGAATACAAACAAACTGGAGCTGTTCTTCCAGTACCCGTGCAGCTCCTTGAACATGATAAATGTTTACTTATGCTTACAGTTTCATGTAGGAGGAACTTGTTACAGGTTTTTAAAGCCCAGAAATATCATCCAGCTGAGGAAGTCCCTGAGTTTAAAAGAGCAGGCCTCTGGGATAGTTTTGGTGGAGGTAACATAGATACTTGCCCTGTTTGTACACTATCCACGGTACAGCTTCTTGAAATGAACCTTCTTTTGAGCTGAAGTTGTCACTTTTATCTGACTATTTACAAGCAGAAATAACACTAGGGACATCTTTGGTGGGCTTATTGGTTATAGCCATACTCCAGTGCTCACAAAGCCCATGCCTGTAGGAAAGCACTGGAAGCAGCCCTCTGAGAGCTTCCAGCCCAACCAACCCTGTCTGCCCATCTCCCAGAAACAGGCTCGATACCTTGGTGCTCCTGCTGCCAGGCCCACATGGGATGCAGGCCTCCGTGCCATACACCTGGTGGATGGACAGGAAGGTGTTGGCTGGACACTCCATGCACTGGCTGCTCTCCTTCTCAATGTAGTGTCCTGGTGGGCAGGGCACGCAGGACGAGCCGGACTGCTCGGAGCCCAGGGCACAGGCCCGGCAGGAAGAGGCCACTCCATCCACTGCGTTGGTCACCGTGATGGAGTAGATCTTGGCCATGTCATTGATGAACTGCCTGCTCTGGAATGAGAGCCAAGGAAACCACCCCGGTGTCATCACACCATGGCAATGGGACACCACCCACATCTCTGCATCAGTTCAGGGATCAGCTTATCCATGGCTCTGTCCTTCCTCATGGATTGTTTATGCACAGCTGCCTCCCAGGGGCTGCTTTGTGGTGAGAGCCACTCATCCCTTATGGGAAACCTGTGAGCTTCAACAGAGGGCTAGAGTTCTGGCAGAGAGAGTCCAAGGAATGCTGTGTTGTAAAGCCCCACACATAAAGAAGTACTTACATCTTGGCCCTCATTTATTCTCTGAAAGGCCCAGGTGAATGTGAAGGAAGCATTTTTGGAGATGATGTGAGTGTAGGATTGTCTTTCTTTACTTTTTTCCCACGATTCCACCACATTGGTATTTTTTCGATTAACATCCTACAAAATGGGCATAATTTAAAAATAAAAAAAAAAGGAACAACAAAAAGTGTGGTCATACTACACTAAGCAACAATGTTTTATGATCTAGAGATTAGCATATAAAAAGGACTCCACAATTGCATTTAACATTTAATAAAGCAAACATACTTATTTTGCTTTGCACAACTGACAAATTTTCAGACTGTTCTAAATTGCCATCTAATTTCCATTCAATTCTCTTTAAATTAAGAGCAGGTTCCTTTAAAGAGCCACTAAATACCAAAAAGAACCTTCCCCTTTCAAAGAAAAAGCCCAAAAGGCTTCCCCTTTCAATGGAAGGGGCAAGGGAGCCATTGCAGATCCATTTGCCTTCCTCAGCTAATGAACATTCAAACAAACATCTGTCTGCTGCTCTACTGATCCTCCAGGTCACTGACAGGATCAAGTCTACATTTCCAAGCTGACCTCTTCCCATCCCTCTGTCCCAGATCTTCATTTGTCATTCTATTACTAGATGCTAACTCAACAGCACAAGAGACACTGATAATTTCGTCAATTTAACAGGGGGAAAAATTGGCTCCTTAGTGTCCAGTGATTACTTTTAGAATAAGCAGATAGCCAGGAATGGTTTACAACTCGTGCTGGAGGAATTTCACTAGCTCATTCATTAAATCCTTCCTGCAAGGGCACTGCAGATACCAAACTAATGCCATGCTTAATCATAATAAACCGAGTGCAACTAATCACACCTATGCAGAAATATTAAAGTGACTTTGGAATACCAGGCTCAGTCCCCAGTCATGGAGAAAGAGGTCTCACTTACTGCCATAAAGTACAGCACACAATCTGCTGAACAGATGGTCTCAAAAATAAAAGTAATCCGTCCGAGTTCTGACCCAGTTGCTCCCGTCACTGATGTTGGGGGTCTGTTTAACAGAGAAGGAACAAAATATTTATACAGTGCTCTCCACACAGGCAGCAGTCAGTCCTTCAAATTCTTTTTTGTACAGTGAAGCCATCGAAGTCCTGTCCCAGAAAACCTGTCCTTGTGGAATGGCAGGAGCCTCTGCACTGAGTATCAGGTGCAGCAGGGTCATTTTTAAAGTGTCTAAGTTCTTTATCATACACTTCCCTCCTTATAATGAACACCCAAATTTGACCATATTGGTAGGGAACCTTTTTATTAAAACACATTACATACTTCAAGTGGTTTACACCAATGTAATTGCATCTACCTCAGCTGGAAAACAGCAGAGGGAGGGTGAGGTTCATCTTCCACACCTCACTGGTCTCAACATTCAACACCTGGTCTTGAGCTAGGAGTCTGAGCTCGCTCTTTTGACAGAGACACAAGCACCTCAGGGAGGTATTTCAGCCTGTCTGAGGCTTCAGGAGTGGTGGGATTCCCATTCTCCTGCAGTGGCTGCATCTCCCCACTGGCTCCAAGGGAAGCATAGACTGTGGAGGCTGCCTGGAGCTACAGGGCAAAGTAATTTGGGTTTCACTAAAATACTTTTAGGGCAGGCTCCAGTATCCACCCCATGGCAGGTTTAGCTGGTAAGTGTGGAATGATTTAGAAACAGAGGGATAGCAATATCTTTTTTTTTCAGTTTCCAGACAGCCAACTGGCTGCATCTTGGACTGAAGCAAATACTGCTAAAAACCAAAGTCTCACACGCTTGCCTGCCCCAATGGACAAACTGAGGACATGGGAATAAAATTCAAGATTTCTCTTGTCTCTTACTCATTATATTACTCCACTTCAGAAAGGAAGGCTCAGATCATCCCTGGGATAGTGTGAGAGAGGTATAAGAGACAGAAATAACTGAGAAATAGATGAAAAATATCCCATTCCTTACTTAAATCCTGGGATGTGCAGATTCAAGATAAGATAGTCATTGTCAGAGCCTCCTGCCCCACTCTGGATGTGATCACCAGCCACCTCCCAACCTTCACAGGACAGAAAAAGAAAAGCAAAATTCAATAAATGGGTGGCAAAAGAAATCTATGTTACCATAATTTTTAAAATAATTCAGTATTTCAGTGTATTTTAAAGATGCCTGATATAAACTACAGAACAATATCATGATGATTTGAATGAAGAATTTTAGCAATTGTATGAACTGCTGATTTTACAGGCAATTTTCACCTTTCAAATCAGCCAGTCAATTGATATTCCCTGATCTGTGCTCTGCAGCTCAAGGGGGATAATCCATCCGATATCTTTCAGCCTTAAAACAGATGAATCAGTGAATCTGTGTGTTAAATGTTAAGCACATACTTCAGTTCCCCTCTGCTCAACACACATAATTCAAAGCTTGAGTTACATCAGTCTGACAGGGTGGATCAGACTGAGGAAAATCTGTCAGAGAAGGCTGGAGAAGTCCCAAACAGGATTATTTTCACCAGTGAGCTGTGACTGCTCTCTGCTGCAGTTTTAGCACATGTGCAGAGAGAAAGCTCTGAGCACTAAAGGAATAAAACTGTAGACTGTAATTAAGTTTTCCAAAAGAATTATGCATGACCTCGATGGGCATAGTTATCACAAAACAGAAAATGAGATAGACTAGGGAGAAGACAAAACAATGGTTTTTTCAATGGGGATATGAATGCATCTGAAGATGCATCAAAGCCAGCGTGGGATAGGCCTTTGCTGAGGGAACTTCACACAGGCTGCAGCTCCTGCCCTCCTCTGGTATAGAAGAGATTTTTTATTCTTTTGTGATATTGTGACATTGCTTCCCACAGGAAATTTCAAGCCTGGTGCAACTAAAGGAGAGGGAGGAAACTGCTGTGAGTCATGCAGCCAAGAGCACTCTCACTTTGCTGGGTGCTCCATTACAACAGGGATCCATGCAGGAGGCAGGCACACAACACAGGGAGTTTTGGCTCACCATTCATCCCATCACACTTCGAGTTGCCAACATTAAAGCAAGATGTCTTCATGTTTCCTGGCAGGATGTTCCACCACTTGTACTCAAACCCAAGAGCTGGTTCAGTCCCAGCAGGGCAGGCTTTGCACTCTAAGGGAAAGAGGGCAGAAAAGAATATCACACAGCCAAGGCACATGTCAACCAGTGTTTTGAAGAACATAGATACTGCTTTTTTACTCTCTGGTGCAAGTAATAAGCAAAGAAAATAATTTATTTCTTTGTAGTTAAACAGTCAAAGACTTATCAGGACCAGGAGAGTGGAAGTGAGACCAGAATTTTGTGAATTGTAGATCATAATGTCATGTTAAGTAACCTGCAACTGGTCCCCCAAGTCACACTTACTTTTTAATAGATTCAGCTGAAGGTTTGATAAACAAAATGCTGTAGGGGACCATTGGGCCAATGCATCTCAGAATCAACAAGCCAGAGTTTAGGCTAGACAATGTTGCAGGGTATTCATCTGACTGGGCTTAAAATAAGATTTTCGCAGGAGAGAATTTGGCATGGATAGGAGAAGGGTTGAGGAGGAATTGCTGACTGGAAAAGTTCTGATTCCCCTCTCAGAATCCCTTAAAATAACTCTCAGGATGTTTATATCAGCCAAGAAATGCATCCAGAACACAGCAGGTCAACTTAAAACAGCAATCCCTGATAAGAAAGGACTCAGGAGAGAAAACAGATATCCCCATCCTGCTCTCCAATGTTATTTAACATGTATTTAAAACAAAATGAACACTGGCTTATGATGATGTGTCACTAAACTAAGTCACATGCAAGGAGGTGACTGCTTTTGCAGACATACGAAATTTTTTTTGCAGACTCCTACCCTGTGTCCCATCCGAAAATGTGCCTGGTGGGCAGGGAGTACAGGAAGATGAGGCATTGTTGTAAAAGCCAGGATTGCAGGGTGGACAGTCCTGCCTCTCTCCAGAAGGAGGTAGGGTCAATGCATCAGGGAGATCCTCTCTGCAGATCTTGGGTTCAATCCACTTGTACATGATCTGAGTCTGCAAGGAGGAGACACTGAGCTCACACGGTGTACTATGAAGTTTTAGGACCAGATGCATCAATGAAGGTCCCCCTTCTAAACTAAATTAGGGTATTCCCATCATTTGAGGCCAAAAACAGACCTTGCACACACAGGACAATAAAGGGAAGCACAGGTAAGGGAAACAGAAGTGACTGGGTTCACAGGAGATTCCAAGATATGAGGGTTTAAGGACAAAACAAAAATGTGAAGCTTAAAACAATTACTATTTAATTAGTAATTTTCCTATTTAATTAGTACATTTAATTCCTATTTAATTAGTAAATTTCGCCATGCAAGCAGTTCTGAGGAACATCAGATAAATAATTCTAACTGGGTATGCAATCTCTGCATTTTAACCACAGTAATACAAAATATAACTTCTGCCATATAAAAGCCCTTTATTTGGATTAGCAGAGAGAACCACAAGTTCTGAATTTTTAATTCATACCAGCCTGTTCTTTGAAAAGTCCCCAATTTCTCTCCTGCCATTTCTCACCTATTGAGAAAATGTCAAAACCATGCAGGAGCTCTCCCCAAGCCCCTCCAATCCCTTGTCATCACATAAGGAGCAGTTTATGAACACCAGCTTGAGTCAGTCCATGGTGTTACCATGGTGTCACCTCCTCATCATCATCCCCCTGTGTGAACAAAAGTTTTTGTCCTCAGGAGAAGGACTGGGTGAGATGCATCACCCACAAAGTTGTGTTTCAAATTTCATCTGACTTTGTGTCTCTCTCTGAAAGGATTTTACATCTCAAGATCAAACTTAGCTGAGTTCCACAGCTGAGAAACCCAACTGGCAAGAGTTTAACCTGTCCACAGCTCCCACTCTGGGTGCTTCCACCCTTTGGTCCCAGCAATCAGGGATCTTTAAGTCTGGATGTTTAGGTAATGGAGATTTCACCTTATGAATTTGATCCAGATCCCCTGTCACCCTGGACAATGAGTAGCTCACATTCAGGGTTAGCCCTCTGCTAACACAGAGGACCTGAAGTATTGATCCTTCTTGAAACTGTTTCCAAGAATAAACTGGAAGAAGCCTCAGTTCAGGCTCAGGCCCTGGCTCCTGGCAGCTCCAATGATGCTGAGGCTCTCACCCTCCATCCCTGCCTGTGCTTTGTGGCAGCCATCCCTGTGCCAGGTCACATTCCCTGGCTGACCCATGGACACAATGTCCCAGCTTAGCACTGGTCCTGCCTTATCTTTATGGACTTGTCTGGCCACCTTGGCTGAATCTGGTCACTCAAGCACTGAGGGACTGCTCCTGCTGCCAGAGTGGCACCTCCTCCTATGGATCAGCCTGTCCTTGCAGCTCCTGAACACTTGATGGATTTTCTGGAGAATCACCCCAGAAATGCTTTAGCAGCATCAGAGTGCACAGTGTCTAAAATAAAAAGGCTCAGGAGCTGGCAAAGCACCTGTGTGGCTGCCCAGAGCCCAGACACACTGCCTACCACAAAAATCCCTCTGCATCTGAGCAGGGAGAAGAGGGTCAGAGGGTGCCTGTGGCCATGTGGTGAGGGGTTTCTCAGACTCAGGCTGAAGCATTCAACTTGGGATTTTTAAATCAGCAGGTAGATGAAAAGTCAAGAGTAAAGTGCACAAATCTCCAGAGGCCCCTTCTACACATGGAGTGGGACAGCAGAAAGGAGTCAACAGTCTATTGTTCAGTGAAAATCTGGCTTATCTTAGCAACCATGGATCAATGGGCTGGTCCTTTACAGCCACTGCTCTCCTGTAGATGGCCTGCAGAGTCAGGCCCTCTCATTGAGCAGCATCACATAGAGATGGCTGTGGAGTACAGCAAACCTGAACCAATTTCCAGACATGCAGAGCAGTGAAACCAATCCTGAAAACTCAGCCAGTATCTGTGTGCCTGTGACACCTGCTGCTGTCATTGCAACTGGGCAGTGAAGGCTGTCTGCAGAAAAACACACTTTGCATCCTAATGATACCCATCACTAAAGGGAAAGGCCAGTGGAAAAGGATCAAATAACAGGAACTTGTTCAGTGTCAGGGAGATTTGGACCACACAGAGCAGTCACAGAACAATCCACAGGAGGCTGCAATTAAAGCTGTACCTGGGGGTGTAGCCATGAACACTGCTGCTAATTTCTTGAGTCATTAGATACAGTTAACAGAGCAGAAATCAGTCAGCCAAGACCAGGCTGCAGAGCCTGACAGCTCTGGGGCTAAACCCACTGATGCTTCATTATCAAAGCATATGAGCTCTCAGCTGCATTTTAGAACTCACTGATCAGGAGACTCCAAAATACTCATTCCTGCCAGCAAATATTAGGCCAGGGACATACAGGTGCTAGAAAATTTGACTATTTATATATCCATCTGAGAGATGGGATCTAAGAGAGATGGGAAAGGAAAGACATGAAACAGGCCTGGCTATGTGTCCACACCTCTGTGGGCTTCCTATAGCAGTAAACAGCAGTTTCTTCTCCAAATTCCTCCAAAAATTCCACTTGACTGCTAGGACAAAGCCAGGCTGCTCCACCAGCAGGTCCCTCTATGAGAGACCAAGTGAATCTAAGGTCTCTGGGTGAAACAATGTCCTGATAGTCCAGGTGATTTGAGGCATCCCATGGGACAAGGACATTATCAGCAGCTAAGCTGCTGCACATGAACACTCCAGACTATGTACATACCATTATTTTACCTGACCACAGGCAAGAGTTTAACCTGTTCTTTGATGCTAAAACCAAGGGACATGACACACTTAATGCCTACGCAGCCAAAAACTCCTCCACCTGAAACAGAGATGGACATATCCAATGCTCCTGGGCCATGGAATCACCTGAATTATGCCTGGGCACTGCTGGGATAGTCATCACAAGCCTAAAGTATGCCAGAAAGATTATTAACAACTAAAGAGATGGGTTTATGCTGGGACACTACTTCACCCTGTGTTTCAGCAGCATGGAAGTATGGAATCAGCCCCAGTGACCTCATTAGACCCATCACAAGTGCAAGGAGTTATCATCTCACCAAAACACATCCTTTAAGCAGACCCAGACCTGTCAGATTCTTACAGAGAGATAAAGGCTGCAGAGAGGGCAGGCAAAGGACAAGCCCAAAGCCACAGATTCAATAGTGGAAGCAAAATTGGGAAAGTAATTGGGAAATGGATTCCTAAAAAGAACTACCTTGCTTTAAAATGCAGAGATAGCAATAAGGTCAGTGAGCTTAAAAATAGTATCATGCCTTCTACTTACTTTTCCCTCCTTATCACATGGGGTATGGATCTGGAAAAAGTCTTTGCTTGTGCATGGAGGTCGCTCTATGCATGCACTGGATCCCTCCTCTAAAAGAAAAGGTGAGAAACAGGATATTAAACTATCAAATGGTCCCTGAAAACAAACATAACGAGCTTGAAATCTGGAGGTTAAAATGAGTCAGCAGAAAATTATACAATGAAAAATCAAGCTCTTTATGGTGTCTGCATGAACGTTCCCCTGAAATGAAGCTGGGGAACAGGGAAAATACCAGCTGTGCTTATACTGTCACACTGAAATTCACTGATGCAGTGTATGCAGGGACATTTATTAGGAAGAAGTTTTTAACTCTGAGGATGGTGAGACACTGGAACAGGTCACCCAGAAAAGTTGTGAATATCCCATCCCTGGAAACAATCAGGGCCTGGTTGGATAGGACTTTGAGCAAACTCGTCTAGTGGAAAGTTCACTGCCCATGGCATGGGGGTTGGAAGGTCCTTTCCAACCCAAACAACTCTATGACTCCCTCAAACCCTCACCCCTTCAAACAGAAATTTATACAGTGTACCAAGCATGGAAAAATCTTCTCACTTGATAAGGAACAAAACCATTCTAATCCTGCAGAAACTTCCTTACAACTGGCCCAATTTTTTCTCTTGCCAGATAATTTTGCAATATTTCCATTCCCACTGTGAGCAGAGGCACAGGTCCCCAAGCATTTGCAACCATTGGTGATAGCAGGTGCTATGGTCAGTAACTGATTCTTCAAGATTTTTCTAAAACTACTACAAGGAAGAAATCTGAAGACTTTTTGATTATGAAGAATAGATTGAACGATGTCATTTGAAGATCACCACCTAACCATAGCTGGAAGCACAGAGGACTTTGGGACTGGGTTTAGCAACTAGATCACCCCATTTTCCAGCCCCACAGGAGGCAGGGGCAAGCCAGGAGAGAGTGTTTGGAAAGGACATTCCTCAAAATGTGTTAAGGCTGAAGGTAGTGATGAAGCAAATTCGTGTCATGGCCAACTCATAACAGAAATTACCACGAGAGGGCACAGCACGACTGCTCTATTGTTCAGAAGAACTTTCCCCTTCCTGGTCATAAAGGTCTCCATCCCTTCATCTTAACACTGATGACATTAACAACATTTGATTGTGGCCCATTATGTATCTATGTGCCCTCTGCATATTTTGGGAAGACATTCATTTCCCCTTTACATGTCAGCTGGAGACTATCACTGCTGGATACAGCCACTCTCACATCTGAAACCACTGCTGACTCCACATACTCAGACCTTCCTGGTTTTGCTTGTTCCACTTGGTTCATGTACCTGCATAATACATTTCTTCTTTACACTTGGTGCACTCTTTAGCCCCTTTCTCAGAATAAGTGTCTCGTGGGCACACCTGGCAGCCAGATGCACCTGGTTTGTCACTGAAGGTACCAGGCTTGCACGCGAAGCATTCAGACGTGTACGCAACTCCTGCAAGAAAAATTCTGGGTCAAGCACTGAAAGAGACCCATCTGTAACTGCTGCCTACCTGGGCTTATGGCTGAGAGCAAACCAGCTGTATAAAACAGCATAAAAACCACACTCAGTTTCACCACTCACTTAAGACACTTAGGTTTTGCTGACTCATAATTTAGGTCTTCAATCTTTATACCTCAATTAAAATCTGACCCATCTAAGAAACTTATATGACACTCCCAGTTTTATTACACTTAGACCAGGACCAAAAGAGCAATTCCAGATAAAACATATCATTTGAATAGTAATTCAGCTGTCACTGTTACTATATATATATATATCCATTTATCACTGTTGAGAAGCTTACCAATAACCACGGTCTTTCTATCCTGCAATAAAGAAAACCTGGTTATTCCTTTTTCTATTTGCTAATCCAGTCTTGTCCAGTAGATGGCAACATCTACCAGATAAAGTAATTTTTCAGCCTTTCCTCACTGTGAAGTTTTGCTGTTCTGTTTCTACTCTTCAGAGGAGGAGACAGGGGGCAAGGGGCTAAAAAAAGCCACTTCAGTGCTGTAGGCACAGCAGTAGAAATAGCACTTGGCAAACATTGTGACAAAAGAGTGAGATAAAACCTCAAACTCTACTTACCTTCAATTGTGATGTTCTTCACTAAAACTGGTTTTACAACTTTGGAACCCATGAGAATCCCTGTTGTTCTCCAGTATAATATATTGCTACCTGATTTCAGAGTTACCTGCAACAATACATGTGAGTTAGCAAACATCCCCTTGCCAAGACATTGTTTTATTTCTTACTTCCATTCAAATTTCTTGCATCCTGGTAGTTTTTCCTGTGCTGCTTAGTGGGTCAGGAGGTAATGGCAAAACAATAGACAGATGCTGTACAGACATATCTGAGGAGTGCCAAACTGTGCTTTATGAAAATGTTTCTCAACACTCCAGTTGGAAAAACACCAAGAACTGTTTCTGACCTTGTTGTAAGCAGAATTTGGAAAAAGCTGTTCCTGTCTTTATCCAATTACCCCTGGCACTCAAGAGCTTTTATCTCCAGCCTTATGTTCAGATATAGTCAATCAGTTTGTTTTTAAAGCCTTGAGATACAGTTTCATGAAGAAACTTGACATGACCCAGTTTGAAAATCCAGTTCATGAGTGAGTTTTGTTTATAGGTTTTAAAAATCAAACTCTGCCTTCATGTAACACTACAGTATCATGACCAGTAAGCCAGGCACAAACCATGGCCATCTCCAGCAGCAGTCTCATCCTTCCTGCTCTCTTCTGACTGCAAACAGCAAATGAGAAGCAGAAAACAACCTGGTTTCTGACTGCCCTGCCCCACTTGTGTTCATGGTGTGGTTCAGCTGCACAGCCCTTGTGGAAAGGTGGTGGGTTGGTGGCATCATGGCTGAGGAAAGGGGCAGTAGGAAGGCAGGAAAATACCTAAACTCCTCCAGCAGCAGTTTTGGTGCCTTCTGCCTTCAACTCACTTGTGTAACTACAGTATCACTCTCATCACTAAAAGCAGCAGGTTCAGCAAGCCCCTGCCTGGCCTGCAAAGCTGTTCCATATCTACTGGCCCAGTACAAAATGTTTACTGTCAATAGCAGGAAAATGGCCTGAAAATGCAATATTTTCACACAAAAAGAGGGATAAACTCTACCAGCATAAGGGTCCAGCATAATGTGATTTACAGCATTGTACAGGCCTGGCAGAACCACAGTTTTTGTTTACCCAGGATAAAGAGTTGAAAAATTTAGCAAAGGGGAAATACAGAATATTGCATCTTGCACACCCAAACATCTACTACCCATAGGAGCAGAGGGGAGCTGAGCTATCACGTGCAACAGGGACAACAGGCATCAGGTTGTGTGAGGTGAGGTACCCAACATCAGCTCCAGGGCAGCAGGATTCACCTGCTGAGAGCAGAGACTGCAGCAACTGGAAAATTGTGCTCACAGAAGACACCTTGACAGGATTTGCAGTGCAGGAAAAGCCCTTCAGGACAGCCAGAATCATCATCTCACCTAGCTCATGTGTCTACATTTCAGCCAGCCATCCCAACAACTGTCATAGCCAGTGAGAACACCTGCACACCCCAGATGATGAGCTCAGATGGCACCACCTCCCCTGCAGACTATTCCATCCCTCAGTCACCCAGGCCAATGCCCTGGCCTTGGATGTCCCTCTCAGCTCATGCCACTCACCCCTCCTGAGCCTCCCAGTGTAACCTGCACTGCTCTTGCACCTGACCTAAAAGGCACTCCAACCAGAGCTGCCTCAGGAATACAGATTCTCCTCCAGGAGGAAAAGCACACCATGGAAAACAGAGAGTGTGCTGCTGCCTATGCCCACAAAAGCCTTTTTCTTCTGGCATAATGTGCTGGGCCTTTGCTGGCATGGCTCTGGGAACAAGGGTTTGATGGTACAGTGGAAGCCAGGCCTCAGCTGATGAGCTGGTCTACACATGATCCTGTGAACATGATGCTCCCAGGGCAAACTCAGCCAGCTGGGTCACAGGCCAGCCAAAGGGCTCCTACCCTCAACATGGACAGGCTCAAATCTGTGCTGCAGGAGCCACCCTGGTTTTTCACACAAGCCCCCATGGAGCAGAAGTTGGGTGCAGTCCAGCTCTTCTGCACACATTTGAGAATGAAATGCCCATCCTGCTTGTCTCCACACACACACCCCACTCCCACTGCTCTGCCAAGGCACAGAGAACAATCTTGTGTTCTCATGAGCAAACAACTGTTGTACAAGATTTCAATTACAATCATGCAGAGTGATTGTGGCATGCAGATTTGCATAAATCTATTTAACCTCATAAAACACTTGATTCAAAGCCCAGGGAAATCAATACAAAGCCTTGCATCTATATAATGTCCTTTGGGATCAGCCCCTTAGGGATCTCCACAACTTTTCCCCTCAGTAGTAGGAAAGCTCTGCTTCTTCAAATGCATTCACAGGAGCTGACCCGTGTTTGGTGTATGGACAGAGGAAATTACAGACATTTATAAATGGAAAAAAACTTCATGAAGGAATTTTTCACACACTTACGGAATGAGAGCCCCACTCCCCGTTGTCTGTGAGCTTCACCCATTTGTCTGCTGTGGACTCCATTTCTTTGCACTGGTCATTTTGTATCTGTTAATGAAAACACAAGATCTGTGACTACAATCAGGTGCATCTCTCTGTCAGCATAATGACTTCTGGGAATTATAAGATTCAGCTCTGTTCCTCTTGTCTACATATTTAGACAGCTCCCTTACTTGTGGCAAAACAAACCCCCAACTTTCAACATCTGCTACAGCTTAACAGTGCCTCCACTGGCCCCTCTGACACAGATGGTAAAACAAGAGCAGGACAAGATGATCTCAGCCTTATCCTCACACTGTATGGTCAGACAAGGATGCTGAGCATCTTGTCTTGCTGCTTCCTCCTTCTCCTGAGCCTACCAAGACTTAATTCTCAAAAATCCAGAGGCTTCTAAGTCATAGGGGAAGCAGAAGTGGGTGTGCCAAAGCTGGAAGACAAAGCTGCATTTCTCTACAGCCAGTATGTGCTTTGCCTTTGGCCTGCTGCCACCAGGCCTAGGGATGAAAGCAAAGCTATCAAGGCAGAGACAACATGCCATGGAGAGTCTGTCCTGGCAGAAGTGTGAGGCTGGCTGTCCCTTGCCCAGGTCCAGGGCAGCTCAGAAGCATTTCCTTACAGCAGGGTTTGGTGCACTTCTTTCTTCTTATACCTGTCTTCTCAGATGAAAAAAGTATGAAGTCCCTTTGAGGCATCAGATCACATACTCAGCTTTTATTGCACCAGGGAGAAAGGCCACTTCAACCCTTTCAGACACTTGACCTGGAGTCAAGGATCCTCCTTGAAGTTGCTCCAAATCAAGTCTGAAATAAGCTGTGCAACTCCACATCCTCCAAAGCATCTAAACACTCAATTCCCACCTAGACCAACTGCATGGAGGAAAACAGATGTGAAGAAGCACCTGTGCAGAAGGTAAATCCATAATTATCTTGTGCAACCTGAGCTACAGCACCCTTGTGTCTTGGCTCCCACCTGCAAAGAGGGGTAAGAATACATAACCTCTTATCAGGTGAAAAGGGCTTCAATATGTAAATAGAGCCAAGGAAGGGCAGATCAAACAACTCACCATTTCCCAGTAACCTGCCACTGCAACTCCACTGTCCAGAGCTAAAGTGTCATTGTTAAATATATTTAAGCACAAAGGCATGCTAGAGGGAAAAAAAAAAAAACTTTTACAGGAGCATTAAATATAACTTCCCTGAAATACTGAGGCTGACTAGGAATTTATGGGCATTTCTATAAAGGACTGCACCACTCATTGCTTCTTGAACAGGGAATGATAAATTCAGAGAAGACGAATGAGTGGGATATGGATAAAAGCAATAATCAAGAAGCCATTTTCAAAGCCAGTGCTCAGAGACACAATTTATTTGCTCTGTTGCAGGATCTGCAAGTCAGTCAAGCAGCTGGAGCTGGGACTCATAATCCTGGCACATTCACCTGACAGCAGAAAGCATAGTTGCTGCTTTCTTCCCATGAAGAAGGCAGAGTAGTCTAATACAAAACAGAAATGGCTAAATAACATCTCCTGCATGGTCTGTTATCCAAGAGCAGTAGCCATCTATCACACTGATGTAGCAGCATGAAGGTGCCTCCAACAGATAATTTTTGTCTTCCTTTCCCAGCTCTACTAAGGATAAGGATACTTTGCACTTTTTCCCAAACTTCAATAATTATTAACCAACACCAGCTAAGACTTCTCACTCCTGTGAGGTGCCATGAGCTGTGCCTTTTTTGATGAAAAACAGAGTTTGTCAGATAGATAAAGAGGCAGTAACAAAGGAGACTGAAAATTTCCAGTCATCTGCCTCTCTGAGTCACCCTCCCATTACATTTTTTTTCTGTCTCAAATGGCAGGTACAACATGACAAGGACAGTGGAACCTTGCAAAGCACCTCAGTAATGTGGGGCACTTACACCCCACTGCAAATCCTGGTGCTGGGAACCCTCCAGCTCACTGGACAGCAACCACACAGGGACACATTCACATCCAGGTGGGCAGAGCAGGGTTGCCTTCCCCATTCTGGTCACTGCTGACCAGACTGTTTCAGCAATTTGAGCACACCATGGTGCAAGCCCAGTTAGGCTGTTCCCATGTCAGAGCTGATGATCCCCAACCCCTCAATTTCACAGCACAGACACATCCTCAGAGACTAATTCCTACTGAAAGTCACCTGAATTTCTCCTGCTTTTCTTTTCATCTTAATTACTAAATTACTAGGACACAAATTGACCTAAAACTAAAGTTTTCCACATAGTACTACCTTGGAAGAAGTCCTTTTAAATGTCAAGTCCCTTCAAAGACATCTCCAGTCAGACACCCCTAACTAGGAGCATCTACCACCACCAATACCTGTCTTGCAAAAGGCTGGACTAACTGGGGCAGTCACAACCCCTAATGGCAAAATCCCAGTGCATGGCAGACAGAATCAGTTCAGACTAAGTTTTGAAGATTAAATAAATGCCACAAGACAGTGTAAGTGACAGAAAGAGAAGCAGATTTTTTTATATTGTTCAGCAATAACAAGTTATGGGCATGCAGGGAACTTAAAAGGGGGAAAGCTGCTGCTAATGATCTTTATCTGGGGTGAATTCTTACAATATAAGGTTGAATTCACCACTTAAAAGGCCTTACAAAAAATTCAAAGAAGATGTTGTTGTCAATATACTGATATTCAAAGAAGACAGAGCCAGATTTCTTCAGGTGCACAGCGTAGATGAGAGAAACTGTGCAGTCATCCCTGTTTGACTCGATGTAATTCCCTCGAGGCGTCCATGAAGAGCTGATGAACACAAACAAAACAAGCCTCAACTGAGATCACAGATACTGAGGAGACTTTTTGTACACTACTACACAACAACATGTTACATAATAAAGACCCCAGAATCCCACAACAGCTAACTGCAGGGAATTTTTAAATTTATTACAGGATCTCTATTTATTTTTTCAGATATAGTAAATATAACAATTTTGTTTTATAACTATTTTTATATGTTACGTGAATAATATAAAATATAATACTTTTCATTAAAACTGTGCATGGGAAAGGATATGGTGTGAAAAATTTAGGACTCAGCCTATATAAGAAAGGTTTATTATCCACATGTTCAATATACCCTCAATTACACTCAGAAACAGCCTTCTGCAAGCACCACAGGTCTCTAAATAGGCTGTAAAAGGACCTTTTAGCCACATTCACTATACCATGACCCTGGAGCTTTACAGCTACAAATAAGAGCAGCTCCAGGCTGGTCTTAAACTCACTGGCTGCTGATGAGCCCAAGGAGACCACGTTGACTGCAAAGCAATGGGGCTACAGATTCCACCTCCCAGCCACTCTTGTTTGCCATTAGCAGGGCTGGCTACCCTCTGCAGAGCTCAGATGAGTCATTAAGCAGCTTTGTGCTGCTGAGCTGTCTCAGGTTTACCCACAGCTGCCTGACCCAGGTGCAAGCACAGCTTCTCACTTGTTGCAGCTGTCGGCTTTATTCTCAGAGGAGCCGACCGCCGTGTCCATGAAAGTCGCCACGTTGGAGAATCCTGCAGGCAGCTCATCCCACTCGTCAAACTTGATCCCGCTGCCCAGCGAGTAGGTCCCCTCTGCACATTTGCTGCACACCTGGTTCTTCATCTCCAGGTACTCACCAGAGGCACAGGAAAAAGCTGGGGAGACAATTGTTTACAACATAGGAATGGATTCATCAATCCTTATTAATTTTTTTTTTTCTGCTACTTAATTAATTAAGACTGAACAGCCACTAAAGGGAACCAAACAGAATGTCCCAGTACCAGGAACACAACAGAACACAACAGTTCTGGTAGCAGAACTACCAACATCACCAGCAAAACTGAGCTGTTCACCTGGGTTTTCACTGGTGTGAAAGCACTGAAACCAAGACACAGTGACAGCTCCTGATTTGCAGTTTGCCTCCATTGGCAAAAGAAGATTTTTAGAAACAAAATCTCTATTGACAGATTGTGTCCAAAAGCAATTTGTGAAAATGAGGATTTATAATAGAGTTCTCCTCACCCTTGCTCACCCAACTGTTACACCTTGAACTCAATTAAAACCACCAGTACTTGAGAGCCAGAGCAGACTTTTCTCACTCACCTAAGCCTAGAAGGGCATGCAGCAGCAGGCTGACAGTCATTTAACACTACAAATCCTGGCTGAGAGTAGCAGACCTAATCCAGACCTCTCTGAGTTTCTCCTCACATGAACTACCTACAGATCCTCAAACATCTTGCCTGATAGACCATGTGGTCTTGGAAAAGGTCACCCTCAGGTTTGTGACTAGAAGATGAGGATCTTTGATTAGGGTGACATTAACATGCTGAGAAAATAACCACTGGTTGTCAGCACAGCAAAGACATTATTCAAAATCTGTGTAATTAAGGGAAGTACAATTAGGAGGTATATTCACAAAGTGGTTTTTTTTCTGATGTCTCTAAAATTATTTCCTCTAAATAGCTGTAGGCTCCTTGTCCCCATGATCACATTTCTACCTGCTAAGGGAAGATTATTCCCATTACAAAACAGAAACCTGGACAGTAGCTGAAGGAGCCCCATGCCTGTGTCAGGAATCGTAACTCCTGCCTGGACACTTGTTTCAATGGCAGGCCATCCCACTTTCCCTCAGTCCAATGCTGCATCATACCCTCTTTGAGATTGAACACCCTGAAGGGAAAACAAATGAGCACTTTCTGCAGCCCATTGTACTTCCTACGATGTTTGCAGATTTTTTAACTATGCCAGTCAAGCCAAAGCAGGATCCAGAGCAATGCACACAACTCACATCCCAAGAAATGATGGGATTTTCTTCTGTTTCACACATACCACATTGCACAGTGACAGATATTTCATACACTCTTTCTGACAGACATAAACTCATTAGCCTGAGAAACTGCAGGATGAGACCAGACTGGCAGCCAAAGTGGTGAAACTGGCCCAAAACAATGACGCCGGCTGAAGTCCCAGAAAATGTGGTTCTACAGATGTGCCAGTGTTTATCTAACTGCAGAAAAACTTGCTTTATTGTAAGCACTTTGATTAACTCATAACACAAATTTCCATCTAGCTAACAATCCAACTAACAGTTCTGGCTCCCATTTCTGTCCCAGTACCAGCAGGATTTCTTTCTGCAATTGTCCTTGATGTGTGCCACTGGAAAGCAGATTAAAGGTCTGTTTTGGTGGAATGATCTGCCAAAGGGTCATTTTCCCTTCCTGGTCGTATCAGCATACTCTGAATTTGAACCAGTGGCCTTCAAACCAAGAGATTTCTAACTCTGTTGCTCACTAGTGATGGACCAAGAAGGAAAGTGGGCAGGATCCAGGCAGAGATGGGTGTTGGGGTAGGAATAAACAAGGAAATCCTGCCATGATGGATTTCTGTGAAAGACTGCCAGACAGACAAAAAATCCACCCTCAGTGAGGGCAAGTGGTTCACTATAAGCAGGGTCACACGAGGTAGAGCTGACACCCCCCCTGACTGTGTAACCTCAGCTCAAGCCACAGGATCTCCCTGCACCTGGGGTGGGAAACAGCTTTCTTCAGAGATTTGGAAAAAAGCAGTGAACGTGTCCCTGTGTCTCTGAACTGTGACCACACTTTGTGCAGCTTTTCATCTTAAATATATAAAGATGTCCTGACTCACTACTTAAACATTATTAATAAATCTTTCTCTTTTTTTTCCTTTTGAAGTGTGCAGAGAGAAGCTATCAGGAAGGGAAGTAGAATAGCAAGCTCTCTCATGACATCTTTGAATTCTTTAACAGTTTCAATTTTTTTTTTTTTAAGAAAGCTAAATAGCAAGAAATTGAGAGTGCTTCTTAAACATTCCAGAATCATGAAATTCAACTAAGGAGTCAAGAACCATGAGCAATTCACTGCCATAATGAAGATGCTGAGGGCAGCAGAGTCTCCTCTTCCCTCGCAGTGAGGTTGAGCAGAGATTTTTACTTTAACTGAACTAATATATTTTAACCCCTTGCAAACTGATCACTTGAGAGAAATAAAAGAGTACAAGAAATCAGGCCAGCTGCCCTGCAGGACATGTCATCCATTTCTCACCTTCCAGGAAATAGGTGAGCCTTTCTCTTATTTAGGTGGGGAATTGCCTTCTTTCTTTGTAAGAACTGTATTTCAAAGGCAGCAGAATTCCCCATCCAAACACATCCCCCTGCAAGCAAACTGGGTCTGAGCATGCCAGCTGCTTGCCAGGTTCAATTTGGGGCTGAATGTGGCTAATGGCAACATGAACCACTTTCAGCATTGGAACAGATGCAACATTTGGTCTCATTCCAGCTGGAGAAGGGTGGGGAGTAAATACAGTGTGTGGTGAGCATGAAGATGGTCTCCTCTCCTTGAGTCCCACAACTTGGTCTTCCATCAAGGGGAGACCAAAAGCCAGGGCAAACTTTCTTAAATCTAAATTGCATCAATTCAAGAGTTCCCCTGGAGACAGAGAGGTCAGAGTCACTTGTGGAGGGACAGAGCATAGACAGATGATCCATCCCAGGGCATCCCAGGAGCTTCTCCTTCCTCGTGGCTGCTCCATATCACTAAGATGTAATTGAGCACAGATGCAGCACTTCCCAGCAGCCACAGAAACAGCTGGAATTATTGCAGCATCTCTGTGTTTGTGAGGATGACACACACGAGGCTGCCAACAAGAAGGGCTGCATCACAACCTAGGAAGTTAAGGACTGGGGACATAGTTCTGTATTTGGGAAAATACAGAAAGTTTTGGGAAAAGTTTTGAGAGCATAAATTCTGTATTTTAGGTGTGTGCTCTGATTTGTGCTCCCCTAAACCCTCCCTCTACAGAATCCAGAGGGAAAATTAGCTTTCCCCATTAGAGGGAGAATTTGTGAACACCCCTGACCCCAGAGTCCATTTGTTTAGGCATTTGATACTTAATTTTCAGGGAAACCATCTCTACTGAATAACGGGACATCACTATTTTCTGTCCCCCTCTAACTGCAAACTTTACTATTACACCTTTTAAATATCAGTTTGAGTGCTACACACCAACTTACATAGAGCAACACACATTGTGAAGGCTGAATGTGATTTTTCTTTCTGTGAAGAAACTGTGAAATGCATGAAAAGATTTCATTACTTGCCCCACCATGGGCATTTTTAAAATTGGAAGAACATTTCCAGAGGCAGTTAGGAACAGCATGACACACTGTGGTGCAGGATACACTGCTGCCTTTGGAGCTGATACAATTATTGGTGATTCGCAGATAACTACAGAAGGAAAAAACAAGATCTTGTGGTTTGTACAGGTGAGTAGTCTTTCTCAGAAAAAGAAGCTGTACTGTTTAACTAGACATTGCCACAGGCAGCCACATACATTCATATACACATTCAATAAAGCTGACAGGGTATGCACTTAATAAAAAATCGACATGAGATCCAGTACTAATAGCCACCACTCTATAAGTCTTGTCAAACAGACCTCATTTCATTCTTTAAAAGGATTACAAGTCACTTGATAAAGGTGACAGAGTGGATGTCACAGACTCAGGACTCCTAATACAGTTAGCTTAGTTTTGCATGTCACTCTGATGAAGAAAGGTAGTGCTGCACAACACAGCAGGGAACATCTTAAAGGGATTGAGAACTGCCAGAGTAACAGACCTCAGGGGGGGCTGTCGATGGGAAACCATCCTTGAGCAGGGAGGAAGGGGCAGTTCTGCCTGCCCAGGACTGAGTCTGATGGCTGCCCACATTTTTCTCAACGATCTTCAGGCAAAAAGAAAAGTAATGGAATCAAGATTGGCAGGGGAGAGACTGTTACCAAGCCTGAGCCCACTCGAAGTCAGTGTGCTTTAGCAGAGTCAGAGGTAAAGACAAGCTGCTGAGGGCAAGGAGTGCTGCAGAGGGCTGAAATGTATCCCAGAGAGCAGCAAGCTGAGGATGAGAGCAGACCCACCATTCATTAAGAGCTTCCACTGTCAAGGCATCCAAAAAAGTCACTAGTGAGATCTGGATAAATTTAGAGGTGGAGGTAGAGATATGTAGGATGAAACGTGTATTACAGGGAAGATTGTTATAATACTGCATATAGATGTGATTTGGCATTTTAATGAGGTCAGTACAAAACAAAAGGACTTTAAATGGTTTTAAAATTAGAGGTAATGTCTTGCAATGAGAGATTGGAAGTGCTTAATCTATTTAGTTTATCACAAGAAGATTCAGAGTCAACTTGATTAATATATAAGCATCTCCAGGGGGAGAAAACACAAGATCCTGCTGCACTCTTTAATCAAGCAGACAAATGCATAAGAAGAGCTTCTGGAAGCTGAACCCAAACAAACTCAAATTGGAAATAACGCACAGATTTTTAATAGGAGGAATGCCTGATTGTTGGAACAATCTGTCATGGCATGTGATGGACCCTTTGTCTCTCAAGTGTTTCGTGCCATAACTGGATACCATATGGAAGAAAAGCTCATGCCAAATACCCATTATCAGCCCCACCATCAGCCTAGCTGGGTGTATTTTAATGATCTGTGAGGTCAGACTAGCAAATCTAATTAAACCCCTTACTCTTAAACTCTGTGAGTCAAGATCAGTGGTGTCCTGCCTCCCTCCTGGGACACACCATGAGGACTGGGGCATCCTGGAGCAGGAGCCCTGCCCACGGTGTAACCACTTCCAAGGAGTGCTTGCAATACATCACTTGGCAGATCTGATTGCACTTTACAATCACTTTGCAGACATGGAAACAGCTCCCCAGAGGGCAAAACAGACCATAAACAAGCTTGTCTCATTTGCCCTTTGACTGCAAGTCTCCAGGGTCACATTCTGTCTTTTAGTACTGCAGTGGCCCTCCTGGTGCTTTTGGTGGACTAGGATCAATATCAGATGGCACAATTCTCTTCTACTAACTGACCAAAACATTCTCACATTGCTTAACTCTCTGATGCTGGGGATCATGACAGGATTATCATGAACAAAGACTGACAAACAGAGTAGATCCTCACATGCATTTGGTTACTCAGCTTTTCCTGAGCTCTGAAACTTTCCTCTGGAGTGTTTTCTCACGTCAAGTATCTTTCAGATACTACCACACTGTGAGAGGAATCAGAATATTTGAAATTTCACCAGAAGATTAACCAAAGCTGTCCCAATACCCTGCATCCTCCAACACCAAACTATAACATATTCAATTGTTTTCCTCCCTTATGCAGCCCTGGCCACTCAGCCTTACCTCCTTCCTCATCCAGCTTCCCATCCCACACCACTTGGACCCACTACTTCTACCTCCACCACTCTTCTCAGCAGACTTTTTCCTCCAGACATTTCTTACTTAGCAATACCTAAAACTTTCCCAGGTCTTCTCTTTATTCTGTTACCACTGAACATGTGCATGTTCATGTGTATTCTTCTGTGTCTCCCTGGCTCTCGATAATTAGGATTAAAAAGAAAAAAAAAAAAAAAAGAGACAGGACTGGATTTTACCAGGTTGTACAACATTAGAAGGGGATAGCAACTGAGGCAATCCTACACAAATCAACGAAAATACAAAGCAAAAATAATCTCAAACACTGGTTTTCCATCTCTCCCCTGTCCACTCCTGTGTTGTTCATCCAAAGCCCCCCAATGTGGGATTCAGGTGAGATGCTGCCATCTCCTGCAGGCAGAGTCAGGGCTGAATTGTCTCAGCCTCCCATGGGCAGAGGTGGAAATATGAGGTTGGCAGCATCAGGAAGCTGTGTCTCAGAACAGCTGCTGTTTTCAGCAGACACATGCCACAAGCCTGGAGGGGAAGATGTGGCCAAGGACAAGCACATGGAGGCTTTTCAGTGATACCCTGGGGCATCAGGGTCCACACAACATGGAACCAAGGACCAAGCAAAATACAGAAGGAGGAGGAAAAACAAGAGGAAGACAAAGGATGAGAGGAAATCATTGCTTTATTATTAATGTTTCCTATAATCTCACCAGCTTCAGAATGTCTTCTGTGAATAATTTATACAAGGCTTCTCCAATAGACTGTGAATAATTGATGTTCGTTTTCTTCAGTCATTATTTCCCAATGTGTTACCAGGAACTAGACTGAATCTTAATTAAAAAAAAAAAAAAAAAGAAGTCTGTCTAGGCTGTTTAGGCTTGAAATGTGATCATACTGAAACCTCATATAACCTGGGGAAGAGTACCTTCTGTGGAAGATCTTTGCATTTCATAGGAATAAATAATTTTTCCTTTTATCCAAAAAATAATGAAATAGAGCAAAGCTTTTTTCAGTTCACCTATTTTCCAAGCTGGCCTGGCATATAGAACACTTTTATTATCACTTAATTGCATCATTTGGACACTGAAAGGTGTGGGTTTGGAATGGAAATAATTCACACCAGTGTGGTGTAGAGAGCAGGAATGCAGTGATCACCAAGGAGTTAGGAAGCACATTTGCTACCAGGGCTTCAACAGCCATCCCAGTGGAGATGGCAGGAAACAGATCTGGAGGTGAGTGAGCAGCTCTTCAGCCTCTACTGGCTCCATCAAGCCTATTTTGATTGCTCATCAACCAAAGTGGTTCTAGGGCCATTTGATGTTCTCTGCACACACACACACACACACAGAGTCCTTGCCTCTCATCCCTCTACCAAGCCATAACAAATCTCAAGGTCTTGCCAGCTGTTCCCTATTGAAAAAGAAACTAGTGACTCAGAGGAATTTCTCTTTAACTTTTTTAATTACATTGTGTACACAAACAAGGTGAAGAATCCATCGAAAGACACTAAGGCCAACCTTTCCCTTCATAAACTCAGTACACACACTCACATGCAGTTCCTAGTAACTCTTCCCCAGAGAAAAGAATTAAATTCTGAGGGTTCAGTGCAAACTCTTCAGCTTTTTAACTATTTACCTATTTTGCTTTGAATCTGTGCTTCAAAAAGCCAACAATGTGACACGTTCTGCAAAGACAGCGTCTTGTTCATGCACAGAGTAAAAATTCTAGAAAAAATACTCGTAAAACTGGGGTATCTCTCAAGGTAATCCACATGGAAACACCTCAAGCTTCAGCCCAGGTGAGAAACCTAATACCATCCATAAGACTCACATACCTGACTGGAGTCAGGAACATGAATTAGCAGAGATGCTCTAAGAGGAACAGGAATAAACATCTGCTCAAGCGCTTTGCTAAATCACAGCCTTTTAGTAGCAACTCTCAAACTGTGCTGTGCACACCCCTGCTAGCAGAACAGCTTTGCTCCATGGCAGCCCTGCATTAATATGGGTGTGCACACAAAATTTGCAGATGCTCACTGACTTCAGGGGAGTAAAGGAGCTGGCCCAGTTCTTACCTGCTTGGGATATCAAACTTAACCGAAGACTGGGAGAACATCAAACTCAAAACCTTCATTTAAGTTTTGTGTTATGAAAGAAAAATGCTAAAACTCCTGCTGATCACTTAAATTGTCCTGAAGTGTTATAAAGTGTACAGCCTTAAAAAGGTCATTTTGCCTAATTGAGTCTGCAATTAGCAGGAAGATCTGCATCTCCTCCTGTGGTATCCTGGGAGCAGATTACACAAGTTAGAATACACTCAACAAACACAGTAGCAATAAAATCAGGTCAAATTTTGCTCTCAGACTCCAGTAAAGCCCACTGTTACTGAGTACAATCTATTTTTTGAAGTCAGTGGAGCTTTTCACATTTCTCACTTGGTACAGGCTCACACAACTCACTTCAAAACTGAAGCACATTTCTGATTTCAAAGAAGTTGCTCCCACCTTAGTGGCACCAGGTAAAGGTGCACTTTGCTAAGCAGAGCCACAGAATCACAGAATCATCTAGGTTGGAAAAGACTTCTAAAAGCATCAAGTCCAACCATTAACCCAACACTGCCAACTCCACCAATAATCCATGTCCCCAAGTGCCACATCTACATGGTTTTTCACACTTGCAAGGATGGTGATTCCACCACCTCCCCAGGCATCCTCTTCTAATATGATCAAGTTCTTCTATATTATGAACTTTTTTTTGTCTCTTTTCTAAAGAAATCTTCCTGATTACAGCTGGCATTTTGATGCTGGCTATAATGATGATCCTATCAGCACTTTTTCCTCTTGAACACAGCAAATCCAACTCCTTTAAAAATGCTCTATTATTTCCATTATAGTTTCTTTATTATGCACACAGCACTGCAAAATGAGCAGACATTTATGAGATAAGGTACAACCTATTCTTGCCTAGGACAGCAAAAAATAACTAATATTCTGTGGAATAAGAGAGTTAATATTTTAAGATAGTATGAGGTCAAAATGTGAACCTTTAAGGTCTTTTTGAGAAAAAATTCTGCTGAGAGATGAGAATATCAGGGCACCTGGGCACACCAAGGGCACACCCTGAACCAGGGGAGGGGAAGGGAAGGGAAGGGAAGGGAAGGGAAGGGAAGGG
>WBNO01007741.1:32504-86144 GCA_013400575.1 Peucedramus taeniatus
CTCCAAATTCAGACTCTGGAGTGTAAAACATGCAGCATATGGTCAGGCTGGCAGAAGAGCCTGGTGGTGGCCACAAAAACAGACTGCAGTGCAGTGTCAGCAGGAGCACCATGCCAAATGCTGCTCCCACTGCCAAATCCCAAAAAATCCCCATTAGACACTGCCTACAGCCCCACACCAAAACAAAGGGTTCCCAGAGATCCCAGCCATAAGGGGGTGCAGGCAAGGGCTTAGCCCTAAAGCAAGCTGCTCCCTTGGACTGCCATCAATATTTTCCATTTAAAAAGCCAAGCAACTGCCCTGATGGCAGTGATCCTTATCAGCTAAACTCCCTTCCTGCTATCAGACTCATGAAGGGATCAGAGGGAGATCTGTGGTAATTAAAAATGAAGGAGATCAAATTAGTAAAGCACATTCCCAACTGTCAGGAGTGATTCAGAGGTCTGGATTCTGCTGAAGGAGGCTCTGTCTTCCACTCCCACCTCCATGTATGTACCCGACCTCCAGAACAGTTTTGGGAAGATGCCCAGAGGGGATACCTTAAATGGGAAGCAGAGGAGAGCCAGAATAGCTCTAGGAGTGATAAATATTACCTTTTCCCTAGACAAAATCTCTCTGGACTTTTAATGCATCTCTTCACAGGAACCCTTGCAACTGTGATGTGGCAGCATCAAAAATGTGACTCAGCTGTGAACAAACAGAAAGCTGAGAGAGGTGCTCAAGCAGTTTGGTGTGGCCATGCCATGGCCTGTCCAGACCTAGCCCAGCCCCACAGGGTGACCACAGAGGTACCACACCATGCAGAATGGGAAAACACAGGCTGCAGGGTCTGGAAGTGGTGATGACCTGCAGCCCCATAGAGCAAGGAGAACAAAAAAAAAATAGAGGGGAGTGAAATACAGAACAGGGCACATGTCCCAGTGCCCTGCAACTGCAGAGCTGCTACTGCAGCTTCCCTCACATATCTGGGTCACTGCATAGCAGGACTTCCTACAGCACCACAAAAATCTCTCATGTGAGCCTCCTTCCTCCTTCCCACCCACCACCCACATGGGAGAGATGTGGAGGGCAGGAGGGTAGCAGGAGGGGAAGGTGGAGCACTGTGCTGCTCTGTGCTCATGGAAAGAAAAAAGTGCAAAAATCAATCTCCTGGTAACCACGTCATAAAGCAGTCAAAACATGACAGCCCTGTCTACTGTGCACCCCATGACTATTTCTCAGAGGACACTGTCTTCTCTGCGGGTAAACTGTGCTGATGAAGTTTCTGAAGACTCAAAAACAGGCTAGAATCCTGGCAGGTTTCAGAGCCTACAGCAGTTTCAGGAAATGTTGAGGCTGTGCTCAGCAGGACACAGTCAGCTGTGATTTGCAGGTCACTGTGTGCTTCAAAATGCAGCAGAGCACAGAGATATCCAACCTAATTTTAAATGGTTTCATTCAAATGAAAAGCAGTAAAATACAACCTCCTGAAAACGAGCACATCTCGAGACACGGACTGAGCTCTGATGCCACAGTTCAGTTGCTCCAGATATGGGAAGCACCTGAGCTAACACATTTTTAGCAATCTCAAGTGTCTTTCCACTCCACTGGAGGCCACAGTCTAGACGTATTTGCAAAGCAGGAGACATTTAACATATTGTTATACCATCTTTCAAATTTCTAGTTCAGGCACAATTTAAAGAGAGCGACTGCTGAGCATTTGGAAGAAGGAGAGGTTGGCACAGTATCCTCAGGATTCAAAATTAATGACAGCCTGCACATCACTTCTCTTTTCAGGAAGCAGTAAAGATCAGTGGCAGATATTCTCAAGTGGCAGCATTTCTGAGTAGATGAAAACAACTGCACACATTGTGAAGTCAGCAGTGATGGCAGATGTGTTCCAAAAAACTCATTTTCTCATACAGATTCCCCCAAACCATTGTGTCCTCTGAGGGCTCTACCAACCTCAAGGAGACAATAAAAAAAAGCCCTAAGAGTTCATGCTGCTTCACAACTGCAACTGCAACTGCTGTACAAGTGCAACCCTCTCTTAAAAGCAGAGACGTAGTTTGCCACAGGGTATCTCAGGACTAAGATGCTGAACAAAACTTCTGAAGACAGCAGGCCTCTGGAAGGAGGAAACTGGAAGCTGGAAACTGTCATACCCAGAGTGATTTTACTGTAGGCCCTGATTCTGTAGGTTGAGGGGCCGAAGAGAGACCCAAGGGGACTCCAGGATTCTACAAATGCCAAAACGAGCCCCAGTTCCCATGTCCTGGCATAGGGTAGGACCTGCAAGATGTAGGAGAATCTGAATGAATTTGTGGAACATCCAGAAAGACCCACCTCAGGGGATATGGCATAGTTCTGGCATTTTGTGATAGACCTTGGGATAAAACAGCACCAGGCTTAAGAGAGAAGGAAGGCATCTCAAGGAGCCCTTTATGAGAGTTGTGTGCAACTCCTGGCCAAGCCTGCAGCACAAATCTCACTCTGCACACAATCCACTAAGAACATGACTTGTAGAAGACTCAGATACAGAACCTTTTGTTTTCCTTAGGCTGCAGAAATTCATGCTTTTAGTGTAAGATGTCCTTGGTACAGCTGCTGTATTGTCAGATGAAACAGAAGCCACCAGCTTAGAGAATATGACAAGACAGTAAGGAGATATCTGTCAGCATTTTCAACACAGCATTTTTAACAGAGCCCATGTGCAAACTCTAGTGATTTGTGGGGCAGTCACTTTTCAAAAGTTGCCTCTCCAAGTTTATCCCACCCACTGGGGAATGGACTGTCAGCCAAACTCTATGCTGGTTAAAATATTTTACAGTAAAAAACACTATGTTAACCAAGCTGAATGTGAAAGGTGCCCCCTACACATTCCTACAGTGAGCAGCTGCTGTTGACAGATTCATGCTTTCAGCCTGAAAGATTGGTTGTTCTTTAAGCAAAAGGTGAAAGACTAAGAGATGAGAAAACCTAAAATTACTTTTGTCATCAGAACATCAGACAGCCCCTGAAGCCAGTTAATTTACTACAGACAGAAAAAAAAAAGATAGAACTCCAAGAGCCTAGGGAGATGGGATCTGAGGGGTTCAGTAAAAAAGTCAAACCAGCTGAATTGCCATGGGATTTAGCAGCAAACACTACAAGAAGGAGATGAGTTTTCCAGTGTATTTAACAGAATCCTGTATTTTGGTGTAGAGCCCATCTACTGGGAAAAGCTTTCACCTTGTCTAGCAGGGGCCAGATATTGAGAAGCCAGATTCATCTATTGTTATAAACCAACTGAATTCTCATTGGAATTGATTTAAGACCAGAAACAGGCACAAACAATAGAAGATGAAGAGGGAAGCAAACCATTTGTCAAAATCTGTAGCAGAAAGTTACAGAGGATAGTGTAATGTTGCTGGACTTAAACCATTTATCACAAGATTTAAGAAGAAATAATGTACACCACAAAAAAAATAGTTATACCTATGTCCTCCAGGGTACATCAAAAGTGGTTGTGCAGCAGAAGAAATAAAACTATCTGCTCCTTTATAGTGCAGGCAGCAAAAAGTGATAGGATTGGAGTATAACAAGGGAGAATCAACAGCAAAAAATCTTTAACAGGAGGGAAAATGAAAAGAACTAAAAATATGAGCAAATATCTGGAGAGCTTCTGGGCTCTTCATCTCCAGAGGGGCCTGAAAACAGTCCAGCCCAATATCAGCCATGAATGGCAGTCATTTCCACTACAGCTATTTGGGCTGGAAGGTGAATTATGGGATCACCTAAGGTGCTTCTCAGGTCTGTATTTCTGTAATTGAAAAAGCACATCCTAAAGATATACAGAGATTCCACATTTAAAACCTTGGAAACTAAATCCAGATACCAGGAATGGCACATTCTCAAATGATGTTTGCAAGCAGTCAGAAACCTTCCAGTGATCAACACTGCTACAGAAAACATTTATGTACCTCACACTGGAACACAGAAAAATGAAAATAAATCTTTAGAGGAGGAGAGTCAGAAGCGAGTAAATCTGACATCTGCTGCAATAGGACTGAAAAGATGTTGCCATTGCTCATCTTGTTTGTCAGATACAACAATTTATACCCCCTAGTATAAATTACTGCTAGGATCTTTTGTGGAGAGAATTGCTAGAGCAAGGAAGTGTGATGGGAAAGAGCATTCAGACTGGGAAGCTACAAAACAGTGAGGGCTGTGTTTGCAGAGCAGTAGTTTGTTTATATCCCCCAGATGCAAAGAAGTGTTTCAACATTAAAAAAAAATGCAGAACCAAGTGATATGAAAACACTCCAAGTTGTTAAAAAATAAATGCATAAATAAATAAAATGCAGGAGCTTCATCATAAAAACAACTCAGGCAAATAAGACATTTACCATTCCTTATGCATTCAGCTTGTTAATTAGCTAAATAATGGAAGTAATGAGAATGTGGACACTATGCAAATATAGTTTGACCACTGGTGGCCACCATTTTGGCCAATACAGCTATAAATGACTGGAGAGTTGCAGAACTGGAGAGCAGGGCAGCCCAAGACAAGCAACCACAGCTCTTCAGGGGGTGCTGTCAGAGATGTGCCTTGTCTGTGAATCAGCATAAATGGGCACCTGTAGCAGACAGTGACTTTCATGGATACACTGCAAAGACAATCCCTGCTCCACATCTCCAGGAGAAAGAAAGCTGGGCCGGAGGGAAAGGACAACCCAGGGCAACTCAGGACATCAGTGGCAGCCCTACAAATGTAAATAGCACAAAAAGGCAGTAAGAGTCTGTAAAATGAAAAGTCACAACATACTGCATTCCTTCCCTCTCACGGGGTCAGGTAGTCCAGAGCACTCCACTGACGGATTCGGGACAGCCACCCTCCATCTGGAGCCACTGCTGTCGCACTCCGTGTACTCGAAGTGGTAATCTGTCTGCAAGCAATTACAAAGAGTTTCAGTTTCATCATAACATTTGCATATTAAGCTCATTAATCAAGACTGGGATTAGCAAGCTCAGTTGTAATTAAACCAGAGAGGAAGTAGCTGGCGTGGAACATACTGTGCAGCTTTGATGATTGCTGTGTATCATCACTGCTCTCATCAGATGCTGTACTGCACAAATGCTAGGGCAGAAGGTGGGATTTGCAAAAGCACTTGATAGACAGGATGCAGATTCCACTAGAATTTTTTTTTTCCCAGTCACTTAGAGCAGGATTGATCAAAAATTTCTGTCCATCACAATATCTGATCTACAGCAGCCAAGGAGGCTTCCTCTTTGATCAGTGGAGCAAGCCATACTTGAGCACCAGTCATCCCATGATAAGCTGGATGTGTAAGATGGATGGAATGATTCCTCCTGCAAGTGCCTTTCCCTCTTTGTCAGTTTTAGAGGAATTCCAGGCAAATTAGGGCAGATAAACTTGCTGTTGGGATACCTCTGAAAATGTCATCCAGGGTCAGCTCTGAGGAGTACCTCAAGGCAGAATTGTGGTGTGAGGGGAGATCAGTCCTGTGGTCCCTAGGGCTGAGAAAAGCCCTGGGCAGACTCAGTGAAAAAGAGTAAGAAACTTCCTAGCATTAGCTAGAAAAGAATATTAGCTATATGTCTTATTAATAGCATTGATTCAGATCCCACATAAAATCTAGACTCACATTTAATCACATTTTTAGTTTTGTGTTTATAGCTCTGTTTTCAAATTCATAGCTCAGAAGTTTATGACTAAAATAAACCTCAGCAATATCTCATTTTTCAACCAGTTTGGGTGGAGCTGGCAGAAATGGTGGATAACCTTCTTCAGAGGGAACAGACCCGTGTTCAAATGACATGCCCTGGCAAGCTCCTTAAGATGGTTCCATACAGGCAAAGCCACCTCCAGCTCCCTCTGCAGTTAACCAAGGTAAAACATTGGTTTACCAGGTATTTGTCCTGGTTCAGGGCAAATTTGGGAGATGTACTGAATTTGGGTCCCGTGACTATTTTAGACACCTCTTGCAGAGGGGACAAGGAGGTAACACACCCTAGAAACACTTCTTTCTCCCCACTGGCTACAGAGGGAAACTAGCCACTTAATTTGGATGGAGTCTTCTCCATTTCTTCAGGGGAACCCCACTTCCAACACTGCACATCCCTTCCTGGCCCACAAAAGTACCACCAAAAAGCATGGTACCCAGGAAAATTTAGCCACAGGCTCGATGTTTAAGAAGCTTTGGGGCAGCCTGGTGTGGTGATCCATAAAGCCTGGTGGGTTCCTTCCAATTTATCTGTCTTCTCCAGGCAGGACTGGCCATGAGCCAAGGAGGGGAGGCAGTGGCCGTGTCTGCAGCCCAAGGCACAAGCACAAGAGCTCTTCAGCTGCTGCAGCTCACTCTCAGTACAGCAAACCCCACCCAAGGGGCAGCAGAAATCTGCCTTCCTGCCACGACTGCAGACATCAGGCCCTAATTCTGCTGCCCTAAGAGGAGCTACTCTGTGCACACAGGGATTATTTTGGGGCCAATCTTCTCCTTTCCTTGCAACTGGCATTGTTCATGACAGAGCAGAAGAAGGGGGATCAAGTAGGAAGAGTTGATCCATGCTGGCTCTGATATAGATTAGTTAATTCCTGCAAATATTCAGCTGACTCACGTGGAGAAGACTTGCAATTCTCCTCATTTACTTGCAGAAAAACAAACAATACTGAGTTTAATACTTCTCCTACTGTTACCATAGCTCTCCAGAGATATTCAGATGTTAATAAAGTTCTACCTAAACATCATTAAAGCCTTTGCTATTTTGCATCCAGGTGCCAATAATAATCTGATTTCTCTGGAATTAATATCTTCATGGCTGAATAATCATCTTTGTAGCTCAATCAATAGTTTAGAATCCTAACTCGCAGCACAGCGGAAAGGAAAACTATTTGTCTCAAAAAAACCAAACCCAGATCAACACATGAAATATGATATAACACACTGCCAACTCTACAAATATACTCAATTATAATATGTATCTTCCCCCTTTCATCTCATTATGCAATCTTTCAGGAATACTTTACAAAAATATTCCTGAATCATCTCAGTATGAAATCTGCCATAAGGCAACCAGAATACATAAATGTAATAGATTCATCTGCTAGTTCATATGAAATAAGAAAAAATGTATCTATTAAATTAAATATGCAAGACTGGAGTGAAGCAAAGAAAAGGATATTGAAGTGCTCTGACTCTGACTTACTTTCAGATCCATTTTCTATTTAATATCAGATTTTTAAAAAATTGCAGTGAGCAGTTTGGTGTCAACAGTCCAGATTGCTCTCATAGCCACCCTCCCAAAGCATACTTCAGTGACACTGAGCCAGCAGTGCAATCCCTCTGCAGCCAAACCAGGTCCCAAAAGTGGGGCAGCTGTGAGGGACACATCATGTAGTGCAGAAACATCCCCTCTAATGGCTGGATAAGTGTCAACCATCAACAGGGATTCAAAATTCAGGACACTAACAAAAATGTTAAAGAATAAAAGGCTTCTGCTCTCCTTCCACGTTCAGGCAGAGGAGTCAAGTTCCATTCCTCCATGGAAACCTCTCCAGCTTTAACCAGCCACGTGAGGATCCTGGAGAGATGGACCCAACACATGTCATTCCCTCTGATCACCCCATGCCTGTGTGCAGCTCTGTCCACAAAGGAGCCACAAGACTCAAAAGGTTTTTACAGCAGAACAACAGTTCTGTGCGGTCTCTTTCCGTTACTTTTCCCTGTACTGTGCTCATTTCCCTTGTGGAAGAGTGGTTGGGGTGGGGTTTTTTGTTTGTTTGTTTTCTATCTGACTTTCAACTCAGCTTTGTGTCTGAAAACACCTCTATGGACATGGCTGCTTATCTGATAAGTGACTGTATTGAGGACTCTTCAAATTAACTTTTGCCTTTGGTTGCACACACATGCATAGCTCCAAAAATCTCTGCCAGCTACCAGTGCTGCTCTTTCAGAATCAGAGAACCACAAAAATCACAGAATGGTCTAGGTTGGAATGTTAAAGATCATCTAGTTCCAACCTTTCTGCAAAGAATCTGCAGAAAAAAAATGCCAAGAGAAACTGTAGATAACTCATCCATGGAAGTGTCTGAGGCCAGGCTGGATGGAGCTTTGAGCAACCTGGGATAGTAGAAGATGTCCCTGCCCATGCCACAGGGTTTGGCATGAGGTTTTTAAGGTTCCTTCCCAACACAAACCACTCTGTGATTCCATGATACAAACACTGAGGGCCCAGCTGTATCCATCTTTTATAACCAGAATACATTTGTGCTGCCTCACAGGACAGCAGCAGCTCACAACTTCAGCCTTAAATTCACCAGCGTGGCTCCTTATGGTGGGTGAATGTAACTGCAGGAGCCTGGGGTTCAGCTTCATGACCCAGCACCTCAAAAAAATCCAGCAGCCACGCTGATGTCCTCAGCTCCATCCCTGTGAGCTGGAAGCACACCTTGGTTGCAGCACCCACATCTCCCATCACACACAATGTCTGCAGGAATGTTTACTGGGAATTGCCCATTAATGCTGCTTACCCAGCTCAGAGCTTCTAATCTGCCTCAGGAATTTGAACTTCCAAATATAGAAGGCTGATCATGGAGCCACCACAGCACCATGGGACACTTACAACACCTTTGTTTCTCATGGAATAATGGCATTATTCTGGGATTTCCTCAGGGAATCATAGAATGGCTTATACTGAAAGGTACATTAAAGACTGTCTACTTCCAACCCCATGACAGAAAAATTTCTTCACCTACCAGTTCTTTGCCAGATGTTATCTGTTGCCAGCTACTACTCTGGCTTTGCTTTCAATATTTTTCCCACTATTATCAACTCATACAGTATCTTTACATTTGGCCACAGGCCTGCTTTAATTTTAACTGTAATTCTGACTCTGTTTTATTACTTTTCTGCACTTGGCCTTCATCTTCTAAATATGTCCCTCCCCCAGTTCAGCTATAATTTCCTACAGCATTTCCTATTCTATTGATCATAATTCCTGGGGTTTGGCAAAACCAGTTTGAATTTCAGACCCAAAGAGGAAGTTTCCATTGGAAAGTGTCTCTCAGGAAAAAATTAACAACATCCCACAGAGGGTTAAACTTGGAAAAAAATGCAATTTTCTAAATGGAAAATTGATGCTGTTCCAAGAAACCACTCAGGATTAATGTATAGTCCTCAGCATTAAATTTCCAATGAAAGGTTAATAGTAACCTGAAAAATGCTACCAAAAATAGGCATCTGCATTTGCTTTACCTGTGCTGAATTTTGCTTTATTGTTCTTGGAGAATTAGTGAAATCACATCAGCAGTGCCATGCAAATCTGTAATGAGAAACTCTCTGACCTACACATGCTCTCTTTGAAGGACACCCTGCACAAAAAAGAAGCCCTTGTGCCATGCACATGACGTCAGAGATGGTGCACTGGTCACAGCTCTGCCAGGGGGAGGAAAACACGACAGAATTTTTCCAGCATCCTATGCTCAAACTCCATCAATATGAGATCAATGGTGTGTGCCTGGCACCCTCACACTCACCCTGTGCAAAGCTCCAGCAGAGATCTCCTGGCTCCCTGGGGCACCCACACCTCCTGCCCTGCAGCCCTTCCCCAGCTCCCAGCCCACCAGGAGCTGGCTGAGCAACACTTCAGCAAGGTGTGTCCCACCCTGTGTCCCCTGCAGCTCCACTGTCCCCATCTCATACAATTCTTGTCTTGTTTAAGTGGTACCAAGTGTCCCTTCTTGCCCAGCTCCCCAGGCCCAGTTCATGTAATATTAAATGCTTCCAGACCTCTACATCTGAACTAGATATCTCACAGTTCTCCACGAGAGTTGACTGAGACAAGCATTTACAGGGCACAGATCCTCTGTCTTAAAGTAAATGCCTATTTCAGGGCATTTCTGAAACTCTACAAGTACTGTTTTCTTCTCCACTGACTGGAGAGCTTTCCTCCAGATAGCTATCCCCATAGCACTGAGCTTTCTCCATGACAAAGAGCAACACCCTCTTCAGCACCCTCCCTGTTTTTCTGCACCAATTTCTTCATTCCTGCCTTTCACATCGATGGGAGATGGTTCTACCTATGGTTAAAACCATTCCTGCCTTTCCAGAGATGGTTCCACTTAATTAGAACTGAAGGGCAGAGAGGGCACAAGCCCTTAAAACCAGTTCCCAAAGCACAGAACCCTCAGTCTGGGCAGAAAATACTGGATGAAAACCCAGGAGCAGAGAGCATTTACCATATCTGTTATGAAACATGATAGCAAAAGGCTCCTGCAATTTAACAGCTTGCTCTACTCCTTTTGTTTTCCAACCACAGACATCACTGAGCCAAATAAAATTAAAAACAAACAAACAAACAAACAAACAAAAAAAACCCCACAAACAAAATGAACAAAAAAAAAAAAAAACAAAAAAAAAAAAAAAAAACCCCAAAAAAAAAAAAAAAAAAAAAAAAAAAAAAACAAAAAAAAAAAAAAAAAAAACTCTTTTATGCTACCTGGCCAATATTACTAACCAACATCTCAAGAGGTCTGACACTTAGACCTTCCCTGAACATGGACTTCTTGTTCTGCTGATACTTTTGCTTAACCCGATTAACTGCACACAATGCTATTAAAAGATACTGCTTGCCAAAAGGGGCATCCATAATCTTTACAAACCTCTCTGCTGTCTATATTTACATGTACAATAGGGATTAGTTGCGTATTTATTAAAAAAAACTTTAACCCTCCTCACAAATAAAAGCCTCTTTTAAGGAAAGAATGGCTACAGGCAGAGATAAGAAGGGAACCCAGCCTCACTGAGCACTACTGTGATTCTCCCCAGACTAATCTCAATGAAAATGAGTCAGCATTTTCACTTCCCTGCTACACCAAGAAATGTCACCCCAAAGGAGAGCAGATGCAGAGACATGGCATTCTCCCTGCGTGGCTGTTTCCCATGTCTGGCATCCACAGCATTAGCACACCCAGGGACTACACTTTCAACACTCTGAGACAGCTCCAGAGCTTTCAAGGGCTGTTTATCAGTCATTTCTAATTCAGGCTTTGAAAAGGAGAAGCAAGTTCCCATTTCTTGTTAGTTTTGAGCTTCTAGCCCTTCCTCCTCTTTTACCATGCTCATTATTTGCAATTATATCCCAAATATCCCTGCTGCCCCTCTGTGCTCCTATCACCTAAGCCCATGAGGAAGCAAGAGACCCTTGAATCAGCAGGGCTGTCACATCACTCCTCCAGACCTAATGCCCAGCTCTACACTTCTCCCCAGCATGAGCCCATCCCTCTTTAATCTCCTTTGAAATTACTTCTATCAGTGATTTTCAGCTGAAAATTTGAGCCAGGCTTTCTATTATTCCTAAATCCCCAAATTCCTAAATACATTTATGTGTATTCTGCCACATTTCTCTTTTCTGGACCCCTAATTCATTTGAGGCTGTTTTGGCAGTAAGAATCCCAGCCCTAATTGCATTACTTAGAACTTCACAAGGCAGCTGCATATATTCAGACTTTCTCAAAATCAGGCTATTTGCATCTTGAATCTAATTCAAGCACCAGGTTTCAATCACCAGAAGCTGAGGTTGGAACACTGCCATAGCCATCTGCAAATTAAAGATGAACTGAAGAGGTTTACTGAATGAAAGCCAGAATTCAGCAAAAATATATCATCAATATTTGCAAGGAATCAGAATAAATGACATTTTACTAAGTTTTTATATAACCTGTTTAAATGTAAACCAGAATTCTAACCCAAATATGTTAAAAGAAATGTCCAGTCCTAGGCCAGTGAGCAGAGTGACCTACAGTGGACAGATGTCTGCAGAATGATGGGTGAAGTTCAGAGAGCCATGAGCAGCTCTGTCAGCAGGAGGAAGACAGAGACAACCCTCAGCAATGTTTACAAACAACAGCTGATAAAAAAGTGTTTGGATGAATACAGTGTCCCACTGGAAATGAAAAAGGCATTGAGCTCTCACAGTAACCAGGTCAAAGGGCTTCCTTTGCTCTTGGTGAACCTGCTGGAGCATGGGATGATGATCACCTGAGAGAACCAGGAGGTGGTTCCAGCATATCCCAGATGTTCAGAGGAGGACACAGCAACTGCATCTGTTTCTCCCTCCACAGCTGCAGAGTTTGTACAGACTTGTTTCCACACGAGTACCTGAGGTTAGGTGGGACAAGTCCTTGCTGTTCCTTCCTGCTGCAGCCAGCTGTCCCCTGCTGGGCTGCCATGGACATTCTGAATGTGTCAGTGCAGCCTCTGAACAGCTCCCACTCCACCTCTCAGCAAAGCCTCACAGAGATGCTTGTCATAGAAATCATGTGCTGTTACTACAGCAGGGTTTTAAATGAAGAGATTGCAGAGTTAGAAGGGCATTTCAGAAACCATTTAGTCCATGTTCTTGCCCCCCACACCTAAACCATTCCTGACAGAAGTTTGCCTAACCTTTTAGAAACCTCCCAGTGACAGATATTGCACAGCTCTGCAGGGTGAAGCTCGTAGTTATTGGCTCAATGAAAGGATGCTAATGTGCTCAGACCATTCATCAGGCACCTAATGAAGCAGACATCATCAGCAAGGGAGCTGAGCAGAAGAGCTGGGAGAAATATCTGGGGGTGAAGGGTTTATTGTTGAAAAGTGCAGCCCAAAAGATACCATTTCAGCATATAAAGGGATTCAGAGAGCATGGCTGGCCCCAAAGGCTGGCTGCATCCCTCCAAGAAATCACATTTACTATGCTATATATTTATATATATTTATTACATGATTTTTTTGAAGATACTTTCTTAAGGACAGTGCATTTCCATGTAACAACATCAACTGCAAGAAACTACAGGGCTGTGCTACAGTTCTTCTCTTGGCTGTCAGGCACCCTCACTCTGGCTGGAATCAGTGGAGATTTCTCCAGCCTCACAGGGCACCAGCCAGGTCAGAGACTGTCATCTTCCAGCAGAGGTGGTGCTTTCTCACTCTGACACTTCTTCAGCCTTTGCCAAATCCCTTTCAGCAGCAGTCTAGTAATGGCTAGGTGAGTTTTTATTATCATTACCTTATTTTTCCTTTCAGGGACCATTTTCAGTCAGAAAAGGTCAGGTCAGTCAGCAGCCCTTTGACTATGAGAAATTTATTTTTCTTTTAAATAAAACTTCATGAAAAAGCTATGTGCAGCCCAACCCCAGCCATCTTTGAAAGTGTCTGGGATTATTTACTTTTGCATCCTGCAGAAACAAGTAGCCTCTAGTAAAACACTGTCTCTTTCATCCAGAGCCTTATCTGTTGCCCAGTTAAGTCAATAAAAGATATCCACTCACTTTAAAGGACAACAGGATGAGCCACAGTTAACCAGCTCATGCACTCATCACCCTGATGTTGTTTAAATAACAGGTAATGGCCATTGTCATCCTTGCAAGTGAAGCTCTAGAGAAGGCAAAAACCTTTCTCCCTTTTAAAATAATCCCAATGAATTTCATGGAAGGAGATACCAAACAGAGAATTCTACAGGATAGCACAAAATGGCCCTCAAAAAGATTATTTTCAGCCAGACAAACTGCATTTGCAGAAGCATATCCAGTGATGGTTTAATAAGGTAATAAGAAGTGTGGAGCAGTTTGCCTGCCCCAAACCACATTTTTCTTTTCCCCTGTGTCAGCACTACATCTAAAAAGAACCCGATCCATCAAAAAGTAATTTTTTCTCCTAGTTTTCAGTAGAACAGCTCCCTGCACACTGTGTCAGCACTGCTGTGGACACAGGAAGGAGTGGCAACGGGTGGCCAAGGCAGAAAGATGGACAGAGGAAGAAAAGCATTTTCAGTCAGGAACAGGACTGACCTATTGGTCACACAGACTTACACTGGATTAAATTGGTGGCAAAAGTACTCCTTGATCCTGACATCTTCTTCCCCAGCTTCCACAGCTTTATTATTCAAGGGTCTGGGTCTCTCAGGCACCACAGAACATTTTAATGAATATGGAAATTAACACAGTCTCTAGGGATACACATCTCCAAAGCCACTCAATAGAATTTCCAAACGCATATTCTGGTTCTTAGCAACAAAGCCTTACAAATCTTCATCAAAGAGAGACTTTTTAATGCCAGTCAGACCATAGAAAATTGAGAGTTAAGAGAATAAGCTTTGTGCTTTAACTGCATCTTTGGTGAAATACTGATTCCAGTTTCAAAGCCTCCTATCTCCGCTTTACAAAAAGCAACTTGCAGGAAAGCCATCAAGAAGAAATTCAGACATGATGATGCATATTTGCATTGTATCTCAAGACCTAAAATATTCTTTTCCTAAAGGAGAATGGAGGAGTTAAACCTCCCACCCTGTTCCATGGTCCCCCCCCCATAGCTTGACTTGGGTGATTTGAAGATGGGGAGTGAGGGCTGTAACACATCTCAGATAAAGCACGAGATGGATGTAGCAAATGGCACCTTGTAAAAATGGCTGGAGACATCAAATCCCTTGGCAAACAGGGTTGGGTCTCCTTTACAATGCACAGGAAGGTTATCATGGGCCAGAGGTGTAAATCCTGCTTCTTCATCAACTACTGGCTTGCTTGTGGAGTCTCAGAGAAGTCTTCACCCACCTGCCTTTCATGTATAATCTCATTTGGCACACCTGGAGATGATACATTTCTCTGCAAATTATTCTGGGAACCAGACCACTTTATATTGCCTTACCTAATGCCAAATACTGAGGTCACGAGTGGAATCCAGAAGCTGAGTCCTTAAACAGATAATACTGCCTTATCCACAGGCAAAGGGCAAAACCACAGAACAGATTTGAATTTACAAATGCAATTCCACAGTATTTTGCCCACTGTCTGCATGGCTTCTGGGAAATGGAAAGCTTGGAGCACTTATTTTCTTTACATTTAAGACTCTGTAATAGGCCAGTCACAAGTGCAACAAAGAGGATTCCTCTGCCAGGAGAGAGCTTGTAAAAACAGCAGGTTAATAACATGTTCTCGATCTCTGGCAGGTCATTCCACACATAAGAGCCACCAAAAGCACCTACCAGAGAGAGGGAATAAGAAGTGAAAGAGGATGGCACAGAAAACAGCAGAAGTTTCCCACTCCAGTTTCCTACCATCACATCCCTGTCTTCATCTGTCACAAGATGCCATCCCTAGGCTGAAGGGATACTCCCTGCAAGCATTTGCTTTTGGATTCCACTGCTCAGTACTGTGAAAAACAATGCTCGTTAATCTTTGGAGTATGTTTGGTTTAGAATAGGATGCCAGTCAAACAAGAGCAGTTCAAGCATCAGTAAAAACATTTCAACTCAGCTCTCAGGTGGGACCTGGTGCCAGGACTAGATTGAGGAGTTCCACCTCATCAGAAAACTTTTTACAATATCCATCCCTGTATCTCCTAAAATACCACCAAACTTTTTAGCTGAAAGTTAAAAAGTTAACTGTCTCAAGGGCAACACAACTTTCTCAGGTCACAAATAAATGTAAATGATGGTATAAAACTGTCTGGCATGTTTCCAACAGAGAGGATAGAAGAGAAATGAGAGAGACATGTCCAATATCCAGCGATTCCGCTGGGAGGAAAATCTGCTAGACGTGATCAATTAATTCATTGTAATGAAGAGCACTGTAACCTGCTATCAATCATTTTTGTCCTGTGCTTTGTATCACATGGATTTCTAATACATGCACATGCCAGGGGACCTGGAGGAATATTACTCAGTGTGTCTTTCAACTGGCTTTTTTAACTGTAAATCATGTGATTATTTGTTAACAAGTCGGGGATGTGTTAACAATCTGATGACATTTCATTTATGACTCTTGTCTAGGTAAAGCCTCCAAGGTGCACTAAATACAAGCAAATAAAAAAAAAACAGTCACCTTTAATGAGTGTGTGGGCACATACACACCTGCTTGTGCATTTTTGTATGCACACATAGCAACTCACACAAGGATAATTCTGTCATCATTTAACCCACAAGCTCCCTCTCCCCTTGGCTGCTAAAATTTGGTACAGCTCTGCTGCCTGCAGAGCCACACTGATTTACACCCACGGAGACTCTAGTTTCTTGTTTATCTTTTAACAAAATGACAAAAGGTTGATAAAGTAACACACAGGTCTTGGGTGAAGTCTGAGGTACCTGACCATTGCTCCATGAGACCCCCTGATGGTGCAGCCAGAACCAAAACATCATCGCTCTGCTCTCCAACCCTTCCAGCAATGACAGCTAATTAGGTGCTGCAGAATTAGCTTTCATCTTCCACCTGTGTGCTGGTGGTGACTAATAGCATTCACAGAATGAATCTGTTCACAATTCCAAGTACACCAGTAAATCCCACCATGGACAAGCATGAGAAGATGCTCTAAGGATGGGACTGACCTCACCAGGACACAGATGGCAAGGATGACAGAGCAAGGGCTTGATGTCTTTCCCCACATTTGAACCGAAAACTGCTCTGAGAAAGAGCTCCTTTCACGATACAACATCTTACTGCAGGTGGAGCACTGGGCACAAATGCTGCTCCCTTCCAGGGTCCCACCACAGCTCCTCAGGGTCTGTGGCATGGGCACACCAAGGCAATGCCCATGATGCTCTGAAGGAAGATTGTAGCTAACTTCTGCCTTCTCTGCTAGTTAACACCCACTGAAACCTCGTGGCTAAATCCATGGCTGGATTTCTTCACAGGATTCAAAAAACCTATTTATTTTATCCCCTCCCTCCCCAGATGCTTTTAAGTTGTGTTACATATCACTGAAGTGCTGGTGCTCTGGGAGGAATATTAACATCAAATATAAATATAGGCATTACAACCAAAGCCATCTGTTCCTTTCTGTTGATTACAAATCTATTCTCCTCACCCAGAGCTACTCCAGCCTCGTGATCTCTCCTGCAGCCCCTGTCTCTGCAGCATCCCAACAAACATGCCAATCCACAAGCCAATTAACCTCTACACAGGTTCAGACCAGCCACAAGGGATTATCAGGAGCAAGGAGCTCCATCTAGAGCTGGATAGAAAATATCCCCATGGACACTGAGAAGGAAACACATCATGGGGGCAATGCAATTGCCCACTCATAGCACCATGTGGGCTTCAGTGCTTCAGCTCAGCTGCTGGAGACAAACCTGTGGTTCTGGTAGGATAAAAATCACACTTCAGGAAAAGAACATGCTGCTCTGAATCAGAGCAGGTGCCAGTAGACCACCCTAACCTGGCCTGAGACAAGAGCAGGTCTTTGCAGAGCAGATACGGATGCCCCAGAAATCCAGGAGGAACAATACATAACTTGGGACAAAGCATGAAGGCATTCAGATCCACCAGGACCATTCAGACCCACCATCGTGACAAACCAGGAACAACCAAAGGCTCTTTCCTTTTCCTTTAAGGACTGTGACCCAAAGCTCCAGCTAAAACAGCTGCAGGAATATTTCCCCACAAGCTCCAAATAATCGCTTTCTCCCCTTTCATGATTTCTATTTCCTATTTCTATGCAAAATTCCCATGGGAAAAGGTCACAAAAGATTTGGATGGAAATACCCTTCAGCAAGAAGAGCAGGAAACACAATTTACAACCCTTTTCCTGGGGCAATGACAACCCTTTTCCCTCTCTCGTGACATCAGAGATTCCAATGAGAATTTTCCTTGTGTCCTTGCCAAGCCAGCTCAGCCTGATCCTTCCAGCAAGGAGCAGATGCCAGACTCCCCTCTTGTCCCAGTTCCCTTGGCCAGCCCTCAGGATGGCTGCGTGGGGCAGTCAAGCAGTTTGGAGCTGCCCCAAGCAGTAACAATAGCTCAGGAAAGCTGTTTGCTCCCTCAGTTCCTTTTCAGGTAGCGTGGAGAAATGGAGCCAAAACCCAGCAAACAGAAGTTCAATCAATCGAGGCTCGAAATAGAAACAGGACCGTGCTGACCGCCACGACAGAGCACAGAAAGGGCTGCCCGGGCTTGAGAGCACACAGAGCTGAAAGAGGTGTCATATTCACTCCTGGGGCTGCAGGATTTGCACATGAGTCCCCCCGAGTTTATCAGCAGTTTCATTGCATAAGGAAGTAAATAATCAGGGATTTTCAGAAGGCTCAGGCTTGCTGCACTGCTCCAAGACAGATCCACAGTCGGGCTCCACATCCCTACCGTGCAGCGGGGAGGGAGCTGCACGCCCGAACATCAAAATCGATGAGAATCAGCCAAAAGCACCAAAGGCAAAATTCAAAGCAAATCTGAAATTGTAAGAATAGAACAAATCTATGCCTCTCCCCAAAGAGCATCACCTGAGGCCAGTGTATGAGGGAAGACTACTTCCTACTCAAGTCAGTCTCCATTAAGTAAAAGTTTTCTCAGCGTGCTGCAAGTTCAGCACCCGAGCTCTGAACCAGCTGACATTCACTAAGCTTGATGCAAATTCATGTGCAAAGCAAGATCTGTCTGCAGGGGTTCATATTACTACCCTAACTGGAAATTTTGAAATTCTGAGGTAGTGGTGGCACCCAGTGAAATGGATGAGAACAGCCCTGATGCCCACACCTGCTCTGTAGTGCTCTTCTCAGCTCTAGATCTAAGAGCTGAAATCAGAGTCTATAAAAAATCTGATAATTCAGTGTTTAACTTATCTCTGCTTCCTTATGACACAGAACATTGAAGCACAGCTTGGGTGCCCTGGTGACTTTATCCTCAGAGCATCTTTTCAACACAGAATCACAAAATTGTTTGGATTGGAAATGACCTTAAAAATCACCTAGTTCCATCCTCCCTGCCAATGCCACACCCTAGACCAGGTTGCTCAAAGCCCCATCCCATCTGGGCTTGAACACTTTCAGTGAAAACAAGTGTTCTTATCCCAAATGTAATTCTGCCCAGCAGCTAAAAGCCAGAACATTTAGGTCCTTATTTGTAAAAGGTAAAAAAGAGCTTTGCTCCTATCCAGGCACTTGTTCCAACAGCAGCTGGGCTCTTCACCAGCTTCGAATCATGTCCCAAGTGCTGTGGCAAGTGGCACACAAGAAGATCAAATGCAGGTCTCCTGAGGGTCAAAAGACTGGATCAAACTCTTTGCTGAGAGCTTTCTAAATCTGTAGTGTTGATCCTGCCTGAGGGGCTGCTGGAAGGGAGCTGCTTTTGCCGTGGGAGGAAATCTTGCAGCAGCCCTCACCATGGCAAATCCAAACAGCACTTCTGCAGAGCTTCAAAAAGCAACAAAATAGGAACATTTAGCCCCACTTTTATAATTCTGCAAAGCTTTCCTGATAATCCATCTGTTTTCTTGCCAAGGAAAGCTCATCACATGAAGTCAGGGGCACAGGGTTCTCCAGCCAATTAGGCAGGCAGTGCTGCTCAAAGTGCCTTCAGTGAGCAAACAGGCTTCCCCTCTGTGGGCTGCTGTGCCAGGCCACCAACATCATCCATCTTGTGTCAGCCAGCCCCACGGAGCCAGCACAAGGTTAATGTAGTCAAGGTGCAAAAAAAAAAAAAAATAGAGAAAAAAAGAATAATAATAGACTGAAAGGCAATGTGCATATAGAGCAGCTAATTTCCAAATACTGTGAAGTCTGCATTTCTCAGGCTGGCGCTGGCACAGGTTGCCACAGCCTCCTCCCATCACTGACCACAGTGTACTTTGTAAGCTCTGAAGTTTTAAGCAAGGCTCAATATTGAAGGAAGAGCAGTGGAAATTAAGAGATTTTATATGGGCACGACATGCTTATGTCTTGAAGTGGCAACCAAACATATTTTTAATTGGTTTTGAAAATCAGAATTAAGCACAGCTATAGCATAATAACATTTCCATGTTTCTCCACAAACTGTACCCATTTCAACAGTATCAAATCTGTACTGAGTTGTGAGTTTGGAAGTTTGCTGTCCTTATTCCAAGGAGAGAGGTGGGGCCTCCAGAGGATGGCACATGTCATCTCAGAGGAGTCCCTGCCACCTGAGAGACTTTAAGGTGAAACCACTCAGGATGTCAAAGTCATTCACTCTGAAGGCTGGAAGGAAGGAAGGATGGGAGGAGGGAGAAGCATTTGAGTTGTGGAGTTTGCTCAGTTGAAAAGCAAAGGATATTTCATTCTGAAATACCCATGCAACAGGAGATAGTCTGCTTTCCAGCTGAAAGTGTGCCTGTCAAAATGCATTAGAAAACATTCCCTTTAATGTGGAAGACTGCAAATCCAACCCAGAATAATATTTGCTTCTAAGGCAAAAAAAAAAAAAAAAGGAAATAAAAAGGCACAAAACCAACCCAGTGGACATTTTCCCTCATATGAAATAATGCAGACATCAATTTTTTTTCAGGACTCAGAATACAACCACAGCACAACCCACAGAACCCAGCCAAAGCTTTATCACATCAGATGGAGACACCCTCAACACTAATTAATTGTAACACCCAATGCAGAGATAACCCCAATCAATGTGAATTAAGGGTCTCCTGCAGCACTCAGGGAGACTCCAGGGATAAAGCAGCCCTGACAAAGCCACTCCATGCCTTCCCAACATACTACCTTCCCTGTGCCTATCTCCCTGCAATGTCCTATCATATTTATTCACAACCTGTCACACACCAAACAAGTGGCTGCCTAATGCCATAATTCAATGTTCATAATGAAACATCATAATTGTCTGCTCATCTCAACTACAGCAAATCAATATACAACTATGCACCACCAGGCAGAGAGACAGAGAAATTATTATGAATCTTCCACCACTGGCTGAGTATTTCACACACATAGAGGCAGGCACAGAAACAAAGGCAGCAAATCTCAGTTACAGCCTTTCTACCCACCTGGCACCTCCAGCAGCACTGGAAAACCCAACACAGGAGATGGCAAAGTCAGCGAGGCATTCTGGGGCTTTCCTGAAGAAAATGACCTGGGGGGTTCTGCAGGAAACCCCCAGTGAAGAATCCTGGGGATTTCCTGCAGAAGTATTACCTTTGCATCCATGGAATCCATAAACAGAAGGAATTAACTGCTTAATCAAATCCCCAATGAGCAATGCCACACTCCCTAACTCACAACTGCCTCCATGTCAGTCTCTTGTGAAGATCTGTGACCATTTTAAGCTGTTTTGCTTCTGTAGGCTTTTATCTCCAGCCTCTACAAAAGCTTTCCAATTTAAAGGCTGAAACACATTTTTAAAAATACATAAACACAAGTGGTAAGCAAAAAGTCACGTGCTGGCAGGTTGTCTCAACAGGAATGAGGTTGCTTCCCTTTCCAAAGAAGTCATTCCCTCTTCTGTGTTGTCCTTTTCTGTGAGAGATGCCCGAGTGAAGCAAATTGCTACAGCCAAGTTTCATATCCCAGGAAAACTGTTCTCTCTGATGGAAAACCCTGAGAAGCAGTGAGCCACAGCTGCTCTGTCAGGAGCCATTACAATGAAGGATTACCAGCACAGGCCATCTGCCCGAGCTTGGGGGTTTGCTTTGCTTCTTGGTGGTTTTTTTTTACTGTATGATGCTGCAGTAAATCAGGACAAAATTAAACCCGGGAGTGGCTGATCCCGTTAGGGCTGAGCTGCCCCTGGAGCATCACTATCACCACTCCACCATCCAAGGATATTAAAATAAAAAACACCCCTGAACAATGATGCAGCACGATATGAACCGATTGGCCGGCATTTCTTTTTTAAAAACACAGTGCCAAACTGAAAGGGGACTAAATCCATAGCCACAGTTCAGGCTACATTAATTCCAAATCCCTTTCACTGTGCAAATGCATTACAGTGATTCACAGAGACAGCCTCAAAGAAACAAGTGCCTCTGCGTTATTACACAGCAAAATGTAAGGTGCTTGGGAGTCACATGGGCAGGCAAATGATGGAATTAGAGATTTAATTAATGGATAAAAATGGAAATGAGGAAGGGCAGGGCTGTCAGCAAGCAGCAGAAGCCAGGCCAGAGGAGAAGCTCTGAGATGTTTTCCCCTTGCTGGCAGAGCAACACAAACCAGAGATGTTTTCCCTTGCTGGGTGTGAAAGCCACGGCCAGGAAGCAGAACCACTGAGGGATGCAGGGGTCATGTCCTCCTCATAGAGACCAAAGGGCCATAGGATAGCAAAGGTGGGTGATGGGTGCCCTGGAGAGTGAAGGAGGAAGGTGTAATCCCAGGATTAGTTTTGCATTTAAAGCCAGGAAGCACTTTAAGGTACCTGGTGAAGAGGCACAACCTGACAGGGCAAATCACAGAGGTGCAGCCAAAAGCAACCCTCTACCAGTGCCACAGAGTGGGAGATGTCCTCATCCCACTCACAGAGAGGACTGAGAAAATGTTGTTCATTGCCTGAGAGCAGTGATAAATGCACACTGGAGGATAATGGTGCACATCCTGATGCCTCTTCCTTTCTGCCATTCACTACAGCTGTGCAACTGTGAAACCCAGCACTCTGCAGACACACAGACAATTCTCATCCTCATCTTCTGCTGCCCAGAAGCAATTTATAAGCACCAGTGGTTGGTCCTGCCTGCAGTCCCCCAGCTCCCAGGAGCTGCAGACCAGCTCTCACTACAAGTGATCCCAAACAGAGAAACACTGAAGAGCCAGGACCTAAATTTTGTAGACAGAAGTGAGTGTAACTGGACCATTAAACACCATGCTCACATCCTGCACAGAGAATAATTCTCAGTATTTTGGAATAGCAATGATGTAGCTGACCACCAGCTGTTTGCACTGGGCCATTGCACTTACACAGAGTAGCTTTTAAAGAAGGAAAAATGGTGCAGATGATGCTACCAGGCACATAATCAAGCTCTAATTACCTTTTTCTTCTACAACCACATGCTACCCAAACCATATGCTGCATCATGTTAGATGATGGTAGACAGAAGTGAGAAAGCAGCCTTTTAGGGTCCTTTTTTTGCCCATGGGAAACTCTTTGCCAAAGAAGGTCCCACCTCTTGGTTAGTGGTGAAAAACCTGCAGCCTGTAAGGCACAGCTGACCATTCAGATGGTTTAGGATATTTCCCCTCACAGATACTTCACCCACCAGGGTCCTGGGCAGTAACAGAGCTCCCACAGTGGTAAATCATATGAAGATACCCCATGTAGTGCAGAATATGAATTAGCAGCTAAACACCTAAATCTCTGCTGCTAATTAGCAACAAACAGAGAATACCTTGCTTAGGAAAGCCAAGCTTGACTGATCTTCCCTGCCTGGGGAAGGTGACCTGTGAGGCTGCATGCAGAGCTTAAAGGGAAGATGTGCCCACAGGGCTGTATTGGGGTCTGTAGGATTGACTATGCAGGCTCTCCAGGACAACTGGAGTGTTTGCAGTGTAATTATTTGTGTCTGGAGATCATGGATTTAGTACTATCCTAGCTGGGTGGTTTGGAGAGGAAAATTTCTAATATAATTTAGTAGTCATAAAACCACAAAGGTTTTATAGGACTGGAATGCAAGTAAAGTTTGTCTTTTTACCTAAGAGCATCTCATACATAACTCTTTTGTTTAAAATCATCTCATTATTCAATATTGTAGTTCTGTGGAACCATTTCACTTTCATCCTAAGGGGGGGAAAAAAAGGTGCTCTTTTATGATCATGTTCAGTCATGGGCTGCCCCTAAAGTCCTGATGAACCAGAGTGATCTCATGGAAGTGAATGTGAGCCCAAACTATTTTTCATGAGCAGAATTTGAGAAAGGAAGAAAGGGAGGCACAGATTTATTGGCATCTCAAACCCTACTAAAAATCACAGAATGCACAATAGTTCTTAACCCTTGGAGCTCAGGGAATCTGTGCTCCTTGTCTTAGAGAAAGAAACAAGTTTCCAGCAATTAAACAATTAACTTGTCCAAAGTTAAGGCAGAGATTAGTCTAAATTAAGATTATGATATATGAGGAAAATATTAAAGAGCACAGCTTTGGTGGCCTCTTCCTTAGGTGAATAATGTGCTTTCCTTAGCAAAGGCCATGGGTTTCTGAAGAAAACTCCCCTGGATTTACACCAAGCTTCCATGAATACCCACACATGTGAGGGAGAAAAGGTTTGTCTTAGAAAGGATTAACTCCTCAGGCCAAGCAAGCTTTAACACATGACTAAGGATTCTCTGAAGATTTATGTAGCCACGAAAGGGGAAGTAATAATAAAAAAAAAAGAACAAACTGGCTTTTGCAGGCCAATAAGCACCACAGCTGAATTAGATCTGCCTAATGCTTGGTTAAGATCTGTAGCCTCAGGCAATCATTCTCTATTAAACAGATTATATTCAGCACAAACACAGGACATTTGTAAGCTTAAAGCTAAGAGGCTACACATGAAAAGACAGAAAATAAATTGTTCTGGGAATAGAAGCAGGAGGAAATCTAGAGGTAAAAAAAACTGGTTTTAAACTTAGGAAAGGAGGTGATGAGTGTTTACCAGAGAAATGATCACACACACACCCCCCCCCCCCAAGGAACATCTTCTTAGCCCATAAATACATCCAGCACATGCAGATCCCCTCCTGTCCCCTACTGAAGCAGGGAATGCAATGATGGCAGGTCTCTGGAAGATGCTCTGCCAGGGTCCCAGGATCCCCCAAAGCTCCTGCTGCTGCTGCCAAAATGCTCCAGAGCACAGCAGGGCACATTTCTCACCCAGGAGGACTTCATCTGCCCTTACACCATGGCAGAGGCTCTGGCTCAGTAAGATCAGGACTTATGGACAGGAACTGGCTTGGAGTTTCTGCTTGAAAAATTGCTCTTTAGAAAAGCAGCAGTTTCCAGAGAAATTTTGTGGGAATTGACCACAGTATTGTAAACTTTTCAAACTGAACCATTTTAGAAAATCATTATGGCCCACATATTCTTGCTAGTCCTTTTATACATAGATGATCCACTTTTTCACTCAAGTGATACAGAATACTTTAACCTCCAAGAAGACAAACTCTTAACATCTAGCCTTGTCCTTTTAAGATTTCTTTCTCATTTTTTGTTTTAAAAAGGAAGCTTGACTTCTACATTGCACTGGAGTGTGCTTGTTCTGAGTTTTGCTGAGCAGAGAAACAGCTGCTTCCAGAGAAGCTCAGCTTTTAACTGACTCAGAAAAGGGCCACCATCCAATCCACCAAATCAGTAACTATCTTTCAACCAGTTTCAAGCAGGAAAACAAAAAAAAAAGTCTTACTCAGGACCAAACCATACAATATACCAAACTGTCTTCACTTCCACAGCATAATAAAGCTGCAGCCTTTAAAGAATGAAGCTCTGAAAGGGCACCTAGGGTTTGATCCACAAAATCCTCCTGCCGCTGGGGATTTGGTACTCCCATCAACTGGTAAGAAAAAAATGTAATATGATCTGTCAGCAGAAAAACTGTGTGATAAAACATGTGTTATGTGTTTCTGAAGTGGCTGGAAGAGTCCCCTGCTTTACTGGAGAAACAGCTCACACTTTTGTTTTTTTCTGTCTGACTGCATTTGCCACATTTCTGGAGACCCAAGTAAGCCAAACTGAGCAGAGCAAAGCTGACAGCAGGACCCTGACTCTGTGAACCAATAAATCTAGTGTGGATAAAGATATTAAGTGAGAGAAGGGAAAATCTCTTTTAATAGGAAAATTCTCCACACAGAAAAAAACTATTTTAAAAGGGACCACTGAGACACACCTGTCCCCACCTCACCCCAGAAGAAATCCCTCTGGGACAAGAACGAGCTCAAAGGGGAATCACACAACTGAAAAAAGAGAAGGAGAGAAAGCTCCAATCAGCATTTCCAAAATGCCCTGGTGAAAAGGTTTAATAAAACGTGGCCTTCACTGATGTCACTGTATTTTTATGTTATCCAAATTATAAAAATCTTCAGGTCTATCACCCAACCTCACTCCTTTAGCCATGTGTGTTTTTATACACAGCATGACCAGACACCAAGGACAGGCTGAGGATGAGGTTTAATATAGATTGGAGCTGCTTATACATCCTTATATCTTTAATGTATTTCAGTCTTACAGCATCCTGTGACACTGTTGCCAAGCCAACTACAAAAAGAGCAGCTCTGTGTTTTCATTGTGAAGAAGCTAAAACACAGAAGCAAGAGCACAGGCTCTAAGTGACAAATGGATGGGAGGGAAGGACACAGAGCAGTTAAAGAAACCCCTGAATTCAGAGGAAAAACTTCCCCTGCCTTCAACACACTTTGAATCCATCCTCCTTCAGGAGATTTGCATTTCAGACTATTTAAAATAAAAACCCAACAATATTTGCTTCAGAGCTAAAAATTGTCCTGGAGTTCAGCTGAGGAGAGAAGCTTTATCATCTCTTATTGACTTCAAGGACAACTTCAATGCTTTTCAGGATTGCCACACTGCAATTTGCAAATATCTATGAATTTCCAGACTCCTACGCCAACTTGGCTTCACTGGAGGTTTCTTATCAGTTTCCTGTTAGTAGTAAGAGTTTCCTTCCTTGAATTTCCCTAATATGATCTTTTTTTAACTCCAAAGAATTATTCAATAACCAAATGATAACTCCTTTCCTTTAGCTTGACATTAATAAAGTCTTGTAAAAGTTAGAGGGAAAATTATAAATTCAATACAATTCCCAACTTGTAGCCTGTCAGACATGAGATATTATTTAGACTGGTGAGAAGTGTTCTCTAAACCAAAAGTCATTTTTTAACTGAAATCAAGGGTATCTATATATAGCACATTTGTGTATTAAAAAAAAAATAAAGTCAGTGCTCTGTGAATGTAACACTCCAAGAAGCAATGAGAGATTCCAATCTACTTCATACCTTCAATATAAATATTAAGGTTTCATCCCACATCTAGAAGCCACTTTTCATCTAAATCTTTAGTATTATTACCAACTTATCCTTCAGCATAACAGAACTGGTTGCCAACATTTGTCTTTATCTTTGCTGCCTATGTTCTCTTTCTTTAAACAAACAACTTGCTCTATTTTGATAACTCCTATCTACACTAATGCTCTGTAAAATGACCCCTCGTGCATTTACATCCAACTTCACTGAACTGAATTTCTGCTCCACAGAGCAAGCTGTGAAAAATGTAAATTGCAAAGATTTCTACAACTCTCTTGATTAAAAGAAATGTCTTTGGTCCAAAGTCACCCTGTTATATCTTTACTGAAGTTACAACTTGTCCCAGTGCTTTTTTCCAAGAACATGCATTCTTCAAAGGAAACTACTGAGACAAACTCAGTATCAAAATGTAATTTCATTTGCACCATTGAAGTCAATGGAGTTTCTTTACAGCTTGATCCAATAGCACATTTCAAAGAAAAGAGGGAAAAGAAAAAGCACCATAGGCTTATGAGTAGCAGAAATCTTCCCCAGCTTCCTTCAGGATTGATTCTCCAAGGTTAATTGGTCTTTTATGTACAGATGACTTGCATGAGCTGGCTCTTTATATCTGTTATTTCAGTTCATAAAACCATTTCCAAACCTGCCTGTGCTATAGTAGGGGGAAAAGCACAAGCCTAGTAGGGAAAGGACATAAATTCAAGGATTGTAAGGAGAAGGAAGAAATAAAACTAAGATGGAGGCAGCAGGCAAGGTCATTGCTGCCAAATAGGAAGTAGGGGGTTGTTTAAACTGTGAGGGGTACATTAGAAAGAATTGTATCAGCTATCATGTTATACATTCACAGAGTAAACCAGGTACATGCAGATAATATTGCAGCATGGTTACATGAACTCAATAGAACATCCCACATTCAGGGCTGTTTTCACCTTACAATAATGAACATTAAGCTGGTTCTTTTTCCAGCAGGGTATTTTTTCCTTTGTTTCAGCTCTTCTCGCTGTTTCTGGGTCGTGGACAAAGGCAGCAGGTAGAACACAGTCTCATCAGCTACAAAACACAACATCCTCACAGGAACTAGGCTGCATTTTCCTGATTAATTTAATGATCCTGAAACCCAAACACCACCTGTAATTGGCCCTCGCTCTCCGCTATTGTGAGAGGCAGGCTCATTAAAGTCCCTCTGGCTTCAGGCACTGAAGTCAGGAAGGGACAAAGCTTCCAGCCCTCAAGCAGCCTTAGCAACATGGGGTTGCCATCAGAGCTGTTCCTAAATGGATGCACACCTCATCCCAGCCAGGACAGGCTGCTGGATCCCGGGATCCACCACGGCTCACACGGGCGCTCTGAGAAGGCAGCAGGGAAAGGGGCAGGAGCTGTGTCAAGATTGTTTTGGCAATCAGCTTACCTGCATTTGCAAGGCTTTTTAAAGCCAGCAGTTCCATCAGTGCTGTCACTCAGGATGCCTGTATTTGATTTTAAAAGGTTAAATCCACCCCAGTTTCCCGGGGAGATACTTATATACCACACCTTTGCTCCCCAGTGAAAAGGAAGCGCCTTGGAAAGCCTCCACTGCTGCCACCACGGGATGCAGAGATGGACCCAGGAGTCCAGGAGCCAGCCCCAGCAACCCCAGACATCCCAAATCGTTCACCTTGTCAGCAGTGAGACATCCTCATCTCATCCTGATGATATTCCAGACAGCTCAGCTTCAACTCAGTGCTCAAGGGCCACAAACAGGAGAATAAAACTGATGCCACATTTTCCCTCCCCATTACAACCACTTACAATCTATTTGAATTTGAATTGAACTTTTGAATTTAATTTGAATTGAGTTTGAATCCAATTTGAATTTTTATTGAATTTTTCCATAAACTGTTTATTTACACCCTTCATCACTGGTATCTTCTATTATTTCTTCAGGGAAAGCCACCACAAGACAGACTAGCACTTTTTGTCACCAGACTGATCTCTCTCACTAGGCTGAATTTCATCTGTTATGCTGACACCCTTTATCCCTGTGTCTATTTAGCACTTCCTATTTACAGGTTTCTACTTTCCCCTAATCATGCCTTTTTATTTTTACTAGAGATACTTTAATTATTCACTGGAAGTAATTTTTACTGGTTAATATAATTCTCCTCCAAAGAGTCATTAGAAAGTAATTTTTTTTAATTATTACTAGATATTAGCTATCAGGCAGACACTGAATCATCTGGGAGAGGATTTCTACCTGCAGTTACACAGTAGAGCATTCCAGCATGTGGATCCATCATTTAAACCCAAAATACTGAGTATTTTCATACCCAGCCCAACCTCAGAACTAAGCATGTATCTGTAGAGGGCTGACAGATCAGGGGCCAGGATCTGTATTCTCTCCTATCAGTTGCATGCCCTGCTGTGTGTCGTAGTCAATCATTTACAGGAAAGATGGAACTTTTAAAATTAGAATTAGAGAATATGCATGTGGACAAAAAGCTGCCTGCATGTCCAGGAACAGCCCTTAAAGGAGATGTAAGACAGAATTGGATTACCATTGCAAATTTGAGCAAATTTGGCTCAGTCTCCTTCTGAGCAAAGCACTGCAAATCTGCTCTTGAGTGGATTCACTGCATATGGCCAACCCTTTCTCCTGCATAGAAACAAGGGAGAGCTTCATGTCCTCTTTTTTTTTTTTTTTTTTTTGTGTACACTTAAAATACTGAAGAAAAAATAAAGCTAACACTGAGGATGTAAAAATAATTTATTGGATGTTCTGTCACTAAGTTACACGTGTAGCAACCAAATATCCCCTTGCCATGAATTATTCCTTTTTCCTCAGTGTTTCCTATGCCTGCCAGTTTAGTACCATCTACACAGTTAAAACATGCCCTTATCAAAGGAAATGCTAAATAAAAGTGCTTTTTGCTCTGTGGATAAATTACCTGCTGTGAATCTCTGTCTGGACATGCCACTGCTTTGTTTTTAGTTCCTTGGTCACTTATCAATGTGATGGGGTTCAAAGCACAGGCTGAATTTCTTTTATGAGGATATTTCAATGCAATGCAATAGCAAGTGCAGAAATGCAATGAAATTTGTCTGACATTATTTGCTCCAGTGAAATCCATGATTTTTCTATTTGCAAGATAATGATTTATCTCTTCCCTGTTATTTGTTACACTGTTTCAATCAGGTTTATGGGCCAGTGGTAGCCAAGGCTGTCTTTTTTTTTTAGGGAAACACTAAGCATTACTTTTTTATATTTCTCAGAATTTTCTGTTATTCATTATCATACCAAACTCTCCATATACATTAATTGAATATTTGTTCTCTAGATTCCAATCATCCTTCCAGTTAATGTACAAGCTCTTTACTAGTAATTATTTTCCATAAAGGTATTTCATGAGTCAGTATCCTTTCATCATAAAATACTTAAGATATTATCAGTAATGGAGTTAGTGTAAAGTAAATATTATTCTCTCTTCTCTAAGAGTCTAAAATCTCTCTCAATTTCTTTGACATATTTTAGCCTAACATCACCTATTTTATATAATATGTATAATTCTTCATTTCTGTTTGCTATTTTTCCTGTATTAGACAAAAATGCCTCTTTTTTTCTTCACCTGGTTGTTTATCTTTCTCAGAGCAGACATCTTTATCCCCACTGTTTTTATAATACCATCACTCTCATCATGACCAGGATGATTAGTGGATCAGTTAGCAGTTCTGCAGTCTAGTTTTGATAGTTTTGATTGGTTGAAGCTTTTGTTTCTGTTTTTTTTTTTGGTTGCTTGCTTTTTTGTATTGTTTTTGGTTTTTGTTTTCGGTGGGATTTTTTGTTGTTGGTTGGGGTTTTTTTGGTTGGTTGGTTTTGGTTTCCTTTTTTTGTAATAATAATAATAATAATAATAATGATAATAATAATAATAATAATAATAATAATTTCCAAGTGTTGCTGCATACCTAGCTCGTTGGGAAGCAGCTTTTTGATGCTATGAGGTGCATATTGCAACACCCCACATCAAAAGTTCATTGAATCAGATCACCAGAGAGAAAAAAAAACACTAAATGATAAAAGCAGCACAGCTCAGGCTGCAAACCTTTCCTGGCACTCCCACCCTATACCACACCATGGAAAATGGCAACTTGAAGAACCTTCATATGCAGCTGTCTGGGAAAATCTAGAAACAGTAATATTACCTGAAGTGAGTGGCTTTCATAGTGTTTTCCTTTTAAACACCTGTAGGTAACAGTTTCACAATATCCCAATCTATCTGCATCTTTTAACCTGATGAAGAAATTATGACTACTGAAGTCATCCAAGTTAGGCCATCAAATCCATCAAAGCACTCATCACTGGCTTACAAATGATTACAGCAGAGATTGTTGTTTGTGGCAAGAATGTACACAGCTTCTAGGCTAGTGGAGACTCTTCCTGCTGACCCAGTGGCATCTCACCTAATCTGACTAAAAACATACTGGGAATTCTTGAAGGAAACCATTTCTTTAGTCATGCTTCCAAAAGTGATGAAACTACAGAGCAGGGATGATTGCCTACATCATCTACTCAGTAAGGCTGGATCTGTGCCTTCCTCTGAGAAGCAGCATCCTTCCTTCAGTGCCACACACTTCATTAGGGCTGTGCAGCTGCTGTGACTGATGGCTTCTGCTCAAGCAAGTCATCCCACTGACTCCAGAGAAATTGCCCACGTGAGCCAGAGTTACCAAAAAACACCATTTGTCATAGACTGATGCTTTCAAACACATTAATCTTCCTACAGCTGCTCCTCTTTAAAAATGGCTAGAAGATCTAGTGCTGATGAAGCTGGGTTATTTAGCAAAGTCTGGCAACCCAAAGGCTGTGGACTCCCCTTTTAGCCACATTAAAAAATGGGAAGCCACATGGAAAGATCTGTCTGTAGCACAGTGGGACTGAGCATACCCAGGTTAATCTGGATGGGCAGATCTTTCCCTGAGTGATCTGGTGCCCAGGTGCCATTGAACACTAAAAACAGCATCCCATTTGTTAGCACCCTGCCCCAGCACTTCTGTCATGGACCTGATACAACATCCACCCTCCCAGAGCTGCACTGTCTGGAGAAAGGGAATGGAAAACATATCCCAAAAATACAGATGCCTTTTCCATGAATTCAAGAGTATTTTTATTAAGGCAAGTTGGACTGGCAGGACTAACCCTTACCTCACTGTACTTCCCTCCTCAACTCCTCCTGCGAGAGATGGTTGACAGCTTTTGCATGTGCTGCCTTGCTTTTCTCTGCACTATCCAAAAAGACACAGGAGGAACATGTGCACTGCCACAGCTGCCCAGAAATTCAATTTGCTGCTGAGAATTTAATTACAGAGAGCAATCAACGCAGCAGACTGAGAAGTGACCAAATGTGAAAAGGGGTAAGTACAGAACAGAGGTGTGGTACAGCAGTGCCTCTCATCCTACATCTTCCACTTCATGTGCATCCACTAGCAAAAGCTTTGTCACATATGGGGATGATATTAACCATACAGAAAGAATGGTTGACCAAAAATAGTGGGGCTTTTTATCAAATGTCATCATCTTCTCCAAAACACTGTTTCTACAAAGCTCGGTGCAGTACAGTAACTTTAACATGATATTCACTGAATTGAAATGTATTAACATTTTCCAAGCACACATTACCCTTTATGTACAAGAGCCATTTCTAGTCCCAGAAAAGATCATTTTACTTTGACATTTCTAATTAAAAGAAAAACATTGCTCAGAGATAAATAATAAATGAGAGTGCAGATGCTCTTATCTGCATGGCAGAAGGGAACAGGGAATTACTCATGAGTATGTATCCAAATGAAAGCGCCAGACCTGTCCATAGCATGCACATCTGGGTACCACAACAACTACAGTCACTGACTCATTTTCCACCCACTTTTTCCCAATACCCCATCTAATTAATTATATGGTTTTCTCTTTCTTCCTGAGGAGTTCTGTGATGACTAAGTACAATGAAAATGTACATTTAAGAATTAATGCTGTCGCTCTTTGGGCTGTGGGTAGTTTTAGTAGTTACCCTAAGCTGGACACTAGTTGCATGTTTTCTCCTGAACCTGAGAAACTGTTACAAATAACTGTAATCAGAGATTAACATAATTTTACCACCTTGATTACTCATAATGGTATAGAAGAGTGAGTCAGAACTGTGCATTAAATGCCTGGGAGGGTTGAAGATAACTGGCTTATAAGCATCCTAAGTTTCACTCTCCTGGATATTTCACAACAGAGATTTTTGGCTTTGGCTTTGCATTAAGAAAAGTGTTTGTTAGTGTTTAGAGCAAACACTGGGAATAAGGCTTATAGCTCCTGATCCTCCTTCTGCCACCAGCTTGAGCTGTTCTGTGGCTTTGAGAGTACCACTGGGCTGCCCACTTAAATCTCTGCATCTCTAGTACCTTAAAAGCATACTCTGATAAAGCCCTTCTCCAGAAGAAATGGGTGTTACCAGATCTGAGCATGTGTGCACACACAGGCTTGTGAATGTCCCTCTGTGCCAGTGGTCAAGGGCTGCAGCATACTGGGTGATGTCTCACTTCTGAGAGCATGGAAAACTCAGAAGCAAGCCACAGTAAGGGGCTCTTTGGCTTTCAAGATGCCAAGCAGGTCTCATAATAGCTGAGACAAATAGCTACAAAACCTAAACCATGCACTGATAAGAAAAAAATTCAGATGCACATCCCAATTTTCCTGACTGCAGTGGGACCTTGGGTTGGGATCTTGATGGTCTGAACTGGCCCTGCTGTTCTTGGAATGATGAGAGCAGCTTGTGCCCACCACAGCTGCCCATTGCACAATCAGCTCCCACTCCCATGATGGCATCAGAGGGAGATGGAGCAGAGCAGAAAATGGCTCAGTGTGCTTCTCATGGAAAATTAACAGAGTGCTCTTGCTCCTAAGAAATGTCAGTGGCAAAACACTAACATTATTTAACACCATTTCATCCAACCTTACTGATTGGAAAGTTGTTAAGGCAGCGATTTAGGCTTAGTCACAAAAAGACATAATTAAAACTTCACTATGGATTCACCAAAGCATCCAAAGCATTTCTCATCTGAATGTTCATCCTTGTTCGGATTATGGAGCCGCGCGCTCCTATCAGTAATTCCACCTCCTTCTTAATTTACTCAGACAGGGTCAGGATTTATATCCGACTTTGTGTAAGTCCTTTCCCTCCTCGAGGGCCATGCCAGCATGGGGGAAGGGAAGCAACACTTACACATCCTCATATGCCCTCAAAATAATTACTTCAAAGACCTAGAGATTAATTCAAAAGGCAACATCCAGCAATGGGGAGAGAATGAGCCATCGTTAAGTCTCCAGTTTCAGCAGCACATCATTCAATCCTCAAGCCAACATAGCAACAAACAAAAAAAAAAAACCTATTTCCTCTATAATTTTATTTTTATTACTTCTCCAGTAACAGAGAACAGGACCAGATTTTACCACTGCTAACTCTGTTACTCTGGGAATAAAAGGCAAACACTGTGTTACCCTGTGTAGGAGGCTGAGAAACTGAGATGTCAATTTTTCTCTTTTGTAGAATTAGAGCAAGAAATTATATCAGGCCATAACACTGAGTGAAAATAACAGCTTTGACAGTCAAATTGGCCAAAAGGCAGGAAAATGCTGCCCAATTCTAGAGGTGAAACATTTGAGACAAAACAGATCATAATAATTGGAGACAAAGACCTCAGGACTCAACATATCGTGAAAAGCACACCTAATTAATCCCCTAATGAGGAGGTGAGAGGTGCAAAGTTACTACCTATCCTCTTAGAGGGTTATTTTATGGTAAATATTCCAAGAAAAGTGTCTGAGGAGACCCTCCAGCACCTTCCACTACCTAAAGGAGATCCATAGGTGAGGTGGAGAGGGGTTTTTCACAAGGGCACATAATGACAGGATGAAGGGGCAACGGTTTTAACTGAAAGAGGGCAGGTTTAGAATAGATATTAAGAAGAAATTCTATACTGTGGGGGAGGTGAGATACTGAAACTGGTTCCCCAGAGAAGCTGTGGATGCTCCTTCACTGGAAGTGTCCAAGGGCACGTTGGATGGGGCTTGGAGCAACCTGGTCTAGTGAAAGATGGAAAGTTGGGACTGGATAAGCATTAAGGTTCTGTCCAACACAAGCCATTCTAGAATTCTATGATCTTCCCATGTAAGTGAGGTTTTTCAGTAGCCCCCAAACACACAAAGCCTCACATGCCTTGCTTAACCACTGCCATGCAGTGATGGGGCTGCCCAAACCTCAGGGACAGAGGGGTACTGGCACAAAACTTCTTCATGGCTCAGAGGTGATGATGCCTGGGGCACAATACATCTCTGGACAGGCAAAAACCTTGGCACAGTACCCAGGGTGGGGGGAGATTCCCTTTCCAGCCACTACAGCTGCAGCTTGAAGCTTCAAGCTCATCATGACCCTTCTGTGATAACCAGGGCTTGCAATCCAACAGCATTTATTGGATTAACACAGAGAAACTTTAGGAGCAGGAGAACATAAGAAGCTGCCTAGTTAGGAGACTATATAATATAGAATCTGGTTTAGTTTGCAATATAGATTTATATAATTGTGGTGTAAAAAACAGCACAGACAATGTCCAGCCCAGACAAGTTCAACGACAAGGGAGCCCTTCCCAGCACCCATCCCCACCTCCTCCTTCTCTACAGCCCCTGCTCCTGCCAGGACACCATGGATGCCATGCAGTTCTCACCTGCCAGTGTTGCACCACACATTTAGCAATTGTTCTTTCCAATCCCTGGGATACAACTAATGTTTTGCTAGCCCATGTGTTGATTTGCCTTTCAGGATTCTCAGCAGCAACTCTATGTTTTTCTGATACACACTCATCCAGTTAAAATGCTTAAACCACCCAGGGTCTTGCTCTTTCTGATCCAGAGGACCTTGCTCACAGGGTTTTACAGTCCAAATACCACCTTGGACTTGATTATAAGGCCAGATTTTACCACTTCTGCCCTTAAATTACAGCTGCTTTGGAGGTGGTCAGCTGCTTTAACACCAGCATTTTCTTTGGTGTGAAGAAAAGAAATTGCTGCAACCATTTTCTCACAGTTCTTCCTTGAAATTCTTTAAAACACTTTACCCTCTGTAAAAAGATGTCGAATGCAATAAGCCACAGTCAGACCTCACTGGTAATAGACTTGTCAGAGGCACATTGGCTTTCTGCAGGGTAGCAGCATGTCACTGCATTCTCTGAGAACTGTAACACTGAGCACTCACAGCCTTTCATGCTCACAAAGCTCCACAAATATCAAAAGAGACCAACAGATAGTTCAGAGCCTTCCCTCTTGAAAATTAACCTCTATGAAGATGAATTCACTGTGACTAAGTTCCCCTCACTTCTCCATTTTCTTCCCTAGGAGTGTGCCAGTGAAATTCCCTTGTTCCAGTAGAGGAAATACCAAATTCTTTTGTGGTCAGCCAGCACAGGTGGAGGGTGGACTGGGGCAGGCAGGACAGGGTGGGATGCAGGTTGAAGAGGACAGTGCTGCCCACTGGAGAAGCATCACTCAGAGAGATGAATTCCACTCAGTTTCACACACTGAGAGAAGCCCAACTCATTAAAATAAAAACCACCAAGCATGCTGTTGCACGTGTGAATTCAAACTGGGGGTTTATTTAACAGAAAACTTGGCCATTACTTTGTGAACAGGCAGAAGGGGTTGACCCTTTCAAATACTCTTTTGAAAGCTTGTTTCACACCCTAATTACCCCATAAACATTGGGGTTTCATCCCAGTTAACCAGCCTTTCTTCTCAGGGAGTTCTTCGGTGTCATTTACAAGGATGAAGTTGACTCCACAACCAAAGCAAAAATCCCAATGATTCCTTTTATGCCATCAGGTTTTTGGTTATGGGGTTTTTAACCCTTCGGTCTTGAAACCCTACAAATTCATCTGCAAACCTCTATTGCTTCTCAAACAGGTTTTAGACAAGACTGATTGGAAAATCATAATTTTTCAGTGAGCTTCTAAATTTTCTAAAACAAAAACAGGCTAAAGAGAAAGCCAAAGTAAAGAATGTGACCATAAAGGATGTTGATACATAAGTTTATCTTCATAGTTCTAATGTTATTGAGTCAGGTAGTCTTTTAGTCACCCAGCAGTAATATTTGGACAAAGTGAATATTTTTCCAGTTCCACAAAGTGAATATTTTTCCATTCACTGCAAGAAGCTTTCTATGAGTTTTTGTATTTTCCCTCAGATTTTTACAGCCAAATAAATGTAGTTTGTCAAACTGAGAATGATTTTTATTATCACCTATGCAGGACACTCTTCTTTAATATTCATTACATGGAAATCTTACCATTTAAAATTTATACATCATGGGTTGTTTTTTGTGGGTTTTATTTTCTTTTCATTGCATGCATTTAAATGCAGACGTAATCATATTTTAAGTTTAATAAATGCACACAACTTCCTACGTGGCTAAACTTTTTCAGTGATACTTTTACTATAAATGGTGATTTTACTCAATCCTACAGATATTCACCCCACTGCCTTGTATCACTTTGCTTTCACACAGCAAGAATCAGCATTTTCAGGAGGTCCAGGCTTTCCAATGACTTTCCTGAGGTTCTCTCTTCCAAAGAAGGAATCCCTATTCAAATATTCAAAAAAAACATTTTAAAATAGCACTTTTTTCACTTGTTTATGACAAGAGGTTTTCAGGTCACTGCAAGTGCAGGTTTGTGGTGGAGAATAGAGTCACAATGGTGCAGGGCACACCTTGACAACAACCCCAAAAGACCAATCCCTAAAACACCTTGCTGAAGCAGGTTCTCAGGGATGAAATCTGCAATTATTGAAGTCTAGACTGAAAGATCATGCATTAACAGAAATGTTAGGTGTCAGAAAAACTGTCAGGTTTAATGCCAATATTCACAATCTCATGAAGGCCCATCAAAGTAGCATTAATGGGCTACAGCTTTTAACTCTCAATATTTAGGCATCCTATGCATGGCTTGAGTAATTGCCTTGTTAACTACTGGAACTCTATTCCTTATACACTCTTTTATAGCAATAAAAAAAGGCAAAAAAGAGGTGTAGTGCCTCACACTTAATCATATAGTATTTTCCCTCCCCCACTGTCATAAATCTCTACCTACAAAACTATAAAGGAGAAAGTTCACTAGATCCTCTGTTTTGTCATTTGGTATTTGTGGCAGCAGCTCTCTGGCCACAGAGAACAGGCACAGACTTCCCTAGGCATTTTCCTGGGGAAGGCTCTGAGAAGATAGAGAAAAGAATGAGAAAAAATTCTTATCTCCACTTGCTGCACCTGTTGTTGTACACATGTGGAATGTGTTATGGAGATTTGTTTACCAAAGGGTGATTTCTTAATTGGACACTGGTGATGGAGTTTGGATTGATTGACCAATTAGGTCAAAGCTGTATCAGATGGTCTGTAAGGGTTACGAGTTTCTTAAAAAGTATAGTATAGGATGAGAAAATAAAGTGATTGATCAATCTTCTACAATCACGGAGTCAATGCTAATTATTACCCAGCTGGGGGCCTACAATGACAGGTATTCACCAGCCAGAGCACAAAGCAAACAAGTGCCCTGCAGAGGGGACAATGACAATGTGGCACCAGTGGCATTCCCAAAGTGTTGGGGCCGAGTGCCGTGGGCAGGACAGACGGACAGCCCTCAGCTGGCTGAGTGTCCCTCCCTGCTACACAAACAGAGCAGCATCCAGACAGGCTGGCAGAGAACTGTTTGCACAAGGTCACTTCCATACACATAAACCCAGCTCTTCTCTTCAGGAAAGTAAATATTAGTGCCTACTATTCCCAAACATCAAGTATACAGCACGCCTTATGCAAACGCTGCGTGCATATGGACACCAGATAAGCCACCCACGTGCTGCCTCTCAGACCCACACACCCTGGCACTGTGCAGTCAGCCAAAATGCTCTCCTAGAACAAGATTCATGTTTCACTACCAATATGGTGAAGCTTTTTATTCAGAGCTACTCTGTTATTACAGTCGAACAGGCCTGACAGTATCGAAGTTGATCACAGTTCTAATTATAACTTTTAATATGCTGGATTTTATTCATTCCTCCTCCTTTTCAACCTTGATGTTTTATTCCCAGCTATTCAGGGCTTAAGACTCATAAATGAAAAGAGAATCTTCTGATTTTTTGAGTATGGATGTTGCTGACTGTTGCCTATTCAGAAGGCAATCTGCACAGAAAGGGTTCAAGGTATAAGTATTTAACAGTTCAGAAGCAAATCCCAAGAAAGCAATTACCTAAGGAACCTGCAGTATCCCAAGTGGCTCTAATTAAGCCACTGCAGAAAATTGCTGAGCTTTAGTCCGTGAAGGATTCAAGGCCATCAAGTCCAGGCTGGGAGAGGGCCCTGAGCAGTCTGATCTAATGAAAGGTGTCCCTGCTCATGGCAGAGCTGGAACCAGATGATCTTTAAGGTCCCTTCCAACCCAAAACATTTTGTGACTCAATGATCCCAGGCCTGAGATGGACAGCAAGCAGATGAGCCAACTGCTCCAAGGTGAGCAAGCAGACCCAGGCAGTCTCCACTCAACAGCTGTATAAGCTCTCACCAGGTTTCCCTTGGGCACTGAGTTTTCCCATCTCCCAAGACAACTTTTTCCTTTTTATTTCTGTTCCTTGTCCTCCTTCTGAACACCAACACAGTGGCAAATTTCACTGCTTCCTGAAGCACCAGCCAAATGAACTCACTTCTTTTCATGCCTTGTCATGACCTTTCTTTACCAGATGCGAGACATGATAAATTGGGGTCCCTTTTTTATAATCTCAAAATAAAGGACATGGGCAAACCCTCACTTTGGGTGTTCCTGAGATGTGTGGAATTCATAAACTAGAAACAGCTGAGTAGGACAAAATAACTCAGATGAGGACCTGAGCTGATAACTTCAGTGGGGAAATTATATCCACGTCCTTTAGAAAAATTAACCAGATGGAGCAAATGTTAAGGCAAATACTATAGCATATGTATCTACAAGGCTCCTGCAATCTGAGTGAACAATTCAGCTCAACATTAATATTTTTGGGCATGTGCAAGTGCATCCAAGAGCTTGTGCCTCTCCTTCTGTACAGCCACTTCCTCACTGAGGCACTGCTCTGAACCAGGTTTAACTTCTGCAATTATTGTGTCCACAGGGAAAATCTATCTTCCATGATTCAGTTCACTACTGCCAAACTGTCTGATCCTCACAGGGCTCCCAGGGGGTTCATGTAGAGGAGGATAAAGGTAACAATATTTTACAAGTTGCCAGCTTTAATCCTGTGAGGACCTGAACTATGGCCAGATTTAATCATCTGAGGAACCAACACAGCTCATTTCATTGCAGCTCCCCTCCAGTAGCAGCCCCACAGCATCATCCTGTCCAATCTGCTACACAAATTCCATTTTAAAAAGCACAGAAGAGGACATCATTAGTTAGTCTTAAAACATCTGCAGAATGTATACAGAAGAAATATTTATATGAAAACCCACAAAAGAGCATGAAATGAGCACCAAACTGACTTAACATTTAGATATTTAAATATTCTTAACACAAATCAATTCGCTTTTTTCCAACACTGCACCTAAAGCAAAATCCTCAATTTACTGGAGGCAAAAGATTTAAATTCAATAATATATCTCAGTTATGTCAGAGCACTGACTCTGTGATACACAGAATTCCCTGACTTTAATCCAGGACGGTATTTAACATCAACTTAATCTTAAATAAGGCATTCATTTTCAAACTTCAGAGGAATTATTCATGTGCTTAAAAGCAGACCCATGCACGAGCATTTTGCAAAGCTTCCACTCCTGTCCCTCTGCTGTTGGTTATCACTTTCCATTAGGTGTAAGAATTCTTCATAGCAAGCACCAGAAAATTATTAGAAAAAGGACAGCACAGTTATTAGAGAGAAGCCTGGGTGATGCTCACTTGTCTGATCTTGTATCATTTTTCTGCCCTGTAACCTCCTTTACAATTTCCTACCAAGTGCATTTGCTCCACATTTCCCTTTCTCCTGAGAGATGTTGCTATATGAAAAAATACCCATTGGGTACTTGGCCTGCCCAGGGCAGGGTGTGACAAACCCACCCCTCATTCCCTCACCATAGGGACCAACATCTGTGAGCTCCTGTGTGCTCCTCCCTCACTCCACAGGGATGGATGAGTCTGGCTCACTTCTGGGCTCAGCTGGTCCCCTTCAGACTTTCACTTCCTCAGGGGCTGATTTTTAGGTACAGCCAGGGAGAGAATCAGTGAAACAAACCTTTATTTGGAAGGGAATGTTACCCCAATCCAAAGTCTCCTCTACCCACACATACAGTCCCCAAAGCAAGAGCTACAAGTATTGGTCAGTTTTGTGTCAAAACAAGTGATTTGCACTCAAACTCACACAATTTTAACCAAAGTGGTCACATTGACAGCAAACATGTTTATAGACAGCACTTTGTTACACTTCTATACAATATTACTTATTATATTACACTAAAATATAATATTGTATTTACATGTAATACTACAAAGTAAGCATTTTGAAAATGAAGAGAATGTGTGCTTCTTTTGCCAAACCTAATTAATCCTTGTGGGGAAGTAAAAATAAAAATAACTTCATTGACTTTAGGCTTTGCCAAAGCTGCATTTATTTATTTGAAGATTATTACCAGGTTCTGCATTTTACAAATACAAATTTTACCCAGGAATCTTCTCTGTGGAAAAAAAACACTCCAAAACCAAAACCCACCAGGCTACAGAAAGACTGTGAACTGTTTCCTTCTTCCATTCATTGTTTTTCAGTGGATGTTTTGCTGCCAATATCATTCAGCATTTTATTTGTTTGCTGACCAGATGGCTGAGTATTTTCAAACAGGAAAAAAAAAAAAAACAACCCCACAGCAAATAAGACATTTTTTTCTTTACAAATTTTAGCTGAATCTTTATCAATAGTCAAGTTTGGAAATGTTATATGTTTTTATGAATATTTCATTTTGAGGGGGGAAAAATAAGACAAAATAGAGACTGATGACACCTGTAACTCTAGAGGACATCATGCTTGGGAAGTTTAGCTTGGGAACTTCTGCCTGACTTGCAGCCACTCATCCCAGGACAGAACCAGCCCTTTGTGAGCACTTAAACTGCCTTATGTGAAACAACCTGTTCATTGAACAAAGCAATATCTTAAATCAGAGCCTGACAAGAAAAATATGTAACACTGTACACTTGTGAGCAAGCCTCATCCAATATTGCCCTCCTGGGCAGTCCCCAAGCCCAGAGTCCATTTCCACTGCAAAAATAACTAATAAATAAATAAAACCAAGCAGAAACTAGCAGCCCAAAGCAGCCTGAGCTAAGTAAACGGTGGAGAAAACACATCTTAGATTTAACTTGGCCATCAGCTACATTCAGCTTCTGGACTCTTTTCTGTGTCTGTGCTGCTGACCCCAGTTAAAATGACCTCCAATAAATAGCAGGGTCTAGCTAAACCTTGCTCAGTGCACTATTCTCCTGAAATCCAGATTCACCCATAGGGCTAAGGAAGCTTAGGCAGCTACAAATCCAAATTTGTTAGCATTTCTAGTAGCTAGAGAGCCCAGAGCTGCAAGATTCCCTCTTGCATCCAAGCAAGGCCTGGTGAGGGATGAGCTTGGCGTGACAGCAGTAGGCAGAGCTTTGTCCCTAGCCCCATTAAACCCTTTTCCAGGGGCAGGCTAATGTGTTATCAGAAGGGCTGCTTCAGTCAAATCAATCAGCAGTGACTCATCAGCCCAGGGACTGGGGGAAAGGCAGGAGGGAGAGACCAGGGTTTTGCTCAGGCACAGCTCCTCAGCTGTCCCTTGCTGCTGATTGTGCCCGCGAGATACGAGCCAGTCTGGGACACAAAGAAAGAAATGCATTCACAGCTGCTTCACCTGCCTGGCAATGCAGCCAGCCTGTAACCACGCACGTGGCAAGCCATGAAAAATCCTGCAGCTGCCTTTTTGCAGTGGGAAATTAAACACAGATACAAGGTCTAGCCCATTTGATAAATTACAAGCTGATCGTTATAGGCAAGCTTAAATGTGTGTGTCTAGAGACAGACAGACAGACAGACAGGGTATATCCTGCATGTATAATACAGAAATTTACCCTGCCATTAGCCTGATGTTAATTATTCCCTGGATAGGAAGGGACTCTGCTGTGTGATAATGCACCATTGGTAGGAAGCTGCTCCAAGGCAAAGTAATAAAAACTCTTGTTTCACAAACAGCTCTCCAGAACTAAGGACCAAGACTGTGCTCCTGCTGTGTTTCCCTTCTAATTCAGCAGTTCAGAGGCAAAGATTTAGATCCCTTCTCCAGTATAATTAGGTCACTGCAGAGACCTAGCTGCACCACTGTGATGTCCCAGCTTATCAAAACACCCTCACCCCTGCAGCTTACAGAGTGCTGCAAAGTGACCTTGTAGCTTGTGTAACAGCTAATGCAACCCACAGTGGGGACTGATCCCACTGATGGGTCCTTATTTTACTCCAGGTAACTAAAATCTGAGCATCTACCTGGCAAGAGTCAGCATCCCTCTGTAACCAGTGGAAGAAAATGGGCACATTCAGCAGAAAAATCACTTTCAGGATGATAAATATTAATCTTGAGTGGTGACCGTCTCTGCCAGATACTTAGGTCAAGCTAGGTGCCCAATATGTACAATTAAAAGCAAGGTAAGTTCTTTTTATGGTAGAAATGCTGTCTCTGCCCTGTGTTACTTCCACACCATCAGGATCTCATGCTTGGACTATGCATGGATCACTGGAGCAAGGTCTCTCCACACTGATTTTCTGCTGTCCTGAAGAACAGTGAGGGTGCTATGTGCTTTCCTAACACACAACAAGCACCCAGTTATCATCATCCATGACAAAAGTGCCTCTACTCACCTTTACTGCCTAACTGCAGGATTCCTGTGGAGCTCATCCAGAGCTTCTCCTGCAGTGTCCCATGCTGTGCCAGCAGCCATGGGCAAATCCATGCCAGGGGCCACACTGACAGCTCAGGGACCAGAGCTCTTTGGGTCTGTCCTGTTCAGGCTAGAGACTGCCTATGGGAGCAGGTCATTGCCACAGTAATTTATTCCTGTTTCTAGCATGTGTGGTGCCCAATGAGGCACTACTGGCTCTTCCCATCAGACTCTGCAGTGTAAATGCTAAATTTAAATAATGTCAAAGTTTGTTAATCAAACTGTACTTTCAGTAACAGTCACATAAAGCCTCCCAAAACCTTGAGTCAGGCATCATTGCTTCCACCCCATCAAATTCATATAACCTATTTAAGTGCCACAGGACCTTAAAACACTATGCAACTTAGCTCCATTTAACTTTACAGATTTTCAAAGTTCACATTTTCAACTCTTCAATACTGAGGAGCCAACTTAACTTTTCTTTTCTCCCACCTTTTTCAATGAAAGCTGTGATTCCTGCACGACCACATGATGAGGCTTTAAGGAAATCTTTTTCCCTTGTTTAGCAAAACAGTTCAAGAGATTTGCAGGTCAGTATCACAATGGGCAATGCAGCAAACCAGCTGGTTTGTTTGGTATTTTTTCAATTTACAAGCTGGAACTGCAAAGTAATGACTTTTCAGAGGAGCCAGCAAACATTTAAGTAGAGTTGGCTTTAAGTGTCATTAAAAATACTGCAAAAAAAAAAAAAAGATACAGGAATTGACTGGTTCTGGCACTACGCCTCCTCTTAGCTGGGGTGAATGGGAGTGTGATCACTGATCACAGCTATTTCAGTAGCAGTCCAGGGCTCAGTGTTGACCTATTTGTGATACCTGGTCAATGCATCCCTGAAAGGATGGCTTGACTCTAACAGGATGTGTTCCTTTGGTGCAGGATAGAGCAACATCCTTGGATCTACTGCCTCACTGTGCAGGTGCTAACACAGAGAACAGTGGGCTTCTAGCTAAAAAGGGTGTTGGGAGTTGGATCTGTTTCTTTTGTGTTTGTGGATTTTTTTCCTGGTGGTTTGCTAGGTAACTAATTGCTGGGTACTTATGGGTACTTGACTGAAACCAAAGGGGGCAGCAGGTTTTTCCTGGGGACAGCAGTGAACAGGACAGTTCGGTCCGAGGGCGCTGTTCCGAAAGGACCTCGGAGCACCAGAGGACCCTGCTGGTTTTCCACTGGATTTCTTCCCAGAGGAAGACTGGACTCATCTCGTCACCACTGGACTTTCCTACAGAATCATCTCCACTCCACAGAACTGCACCTATTACTCCAGGAGGATTTCATCTGGACTGCTTTTAACACCCTGACACCCAGGCTGTCAGGTCACATCCCCAACTCTGTCAGGGTTTTTCTGGGGTTTTGTTTGTTTTGTTTTGCTTGTCTCTCAGTGCTATTACATTTGTATTTTCTTTTTTTTTTTTTGTCCAATATTCCTAGTAAAGAACTGTTATTCCTATTCCCAAATCTTTGCCTGAGAGCCTCCAATTACAAAATTATAATAATCTGAGGGAGGGGGTTTACATTCTCTATTTAAACAGAGATTCCAGCTTTTGCTAGCAGATACCTATCTTTCAAACCAAGACAAAGGGGGAATTCAGATCCTATATTCAGCATCAAAACCATTAATTAATTGACAGTCATCCTGTCAGATCTTCTGGAAGAGGAGAGAGTTGGCCTGGGTTCAGCTGTTACTTGAGCAGCTCTAGGGGAGAGCCACTCTCCTCCTAATCAGGACACTTGACATTCATCACAAGGCAAGACAAGCTGCTCATCAGCAGGTCTGCAGGGCAGGTGCTTGTGAGGAAGGTGCAACCTCATAAGCTGACTCATTTCCCACTCCAGTTCCATCATGCACCCTTGCCCCAGCATCCCTGAGATGAACAACAGCTCGTAGTCCCTCCATGCAGGCATGAATCCTGCCATAAAGAAGTCTGGTTACAGCCCTTCATGCTTTCCTTTCAAGAGAAGTCTGAATTTTTTTAAAATTGGATTAAATAAGAACAAACAGAATAGAGAAGAAAAGAACTGTCTTGGGAAATCTTTCTTTTCTTCATTTGCTTCAGGGAACCACAGAGCTGGAGATAAAAAGCAGCTTAACCAGAAACAAGCAGCATTTGATCAGCACTGTTGACCTGCCAGCAGGAGGGAGCCATGGATATGAAAGCCTGGGAAAAACCAGCCGACATCCATTTCTGCTGTACATCTCTCAAAAGACACAGCTCCACCCCTTGTGTGTATAAAACATCACCAGCCTGTGTGAAAGCCTTCCTTTAAGAAACTTCAGAGAGCAGGTACAAAACCAGGAGGATTTCAAACACCACAGGAAACACCGTGGGAAATTAACACAAAGAGTCAACAGCTCAGGTCTAAATCACCTTTACCCTTCAGTTGGCTGCCAGCAGTCACCACCTTCTACACTTCAGTTTTTTGAGAGTACATTCCATTTAGACACTGATTTCTCTACTTTTAAATGTGTCCTGTATTTTATCAAGCCAGCAGCAATTATGTTAATGGCATCTTCAGGTTTTGCACTCCCCATTGCTCCTCCCTCTGGCTTGGTTATCTAATGCATTTGAATTTTCTGACCATACTAATTTCATAAAAACACCTCTAAGCATGTTCAGGTCAGTTCCACCCTCAGAGGGAAAGTTCACCCTCTCCCTAAAGCAGGGGTTTTTCATCAAATTGGATTATAAGATTAGCACTAGTAACCCACATTGGTAATTATCATATAGAAAATAGCTCCTTTGACTGGGTCAACCCTGCTAACTAGAACAGAGCCAGGGATCTGCCCACACTCATGGACTTGCTCATCTTGTTTACAGGAATATCTTCTCCTGATGCTCCTGTTCTTGGCAGGGTGGGCATAGCTTTTTAACCAATCCCAAACACCCTGAGCCACTTTTCTGTGGATTATCCCTGGAAAATATTTGTACCTCTAAGGTGGAACAAAATCTAACCAAATGAAACTTGAGCCACCCAGCATTTTCACCACCAGATAACAGTTCCTATCCCTTTTTGTAAGTACTTTCCAATAGTCTTCAAGCATCACATAAATCACCTCTGTTGTGTGTGTTGTATTTCTTGACCACAAAACACTAACAGGTAAGAGAGATTAATTCCATATCAATGGGATGAGTAATTTGTCTTCTCTTTGTGGCAGTAAAAACTCAACGTCAAAGAAATTTTCTAGTTGGGAATACAACATCATCTGGAATTATTATTTTTTTTCATTGAAAACATCTCTTGCAGCCAGCAAATACCTTTCTTTGCAGGGACAGCATTTGTGTCTCTTAAGCCAAAGCACAACAGAGAGCAACAATCCAGTTCTTTCACACCTTTAACACACAGCTCTCATTTTCTTCTTCCTACATCACAAAATGCAATCCCCTTGCCATTATCTCAGTGTAAATCCAGGCTAACTCTATCCCACCAAAATTTTATCTTCTAGAAATCAAAGAAGACCAGACTTGTGCCCTTCAGTAGGTCCCAAAGCCACCTGTATCACTTTTATCACCCCAGAACCTAAGCACTGACTGAGTCATCTCTGACACTCTCCCAGCTAAACCCTCACCCTTTTCTTTTGGCTTTTTTTTTTTTTTTTCCTTATGGCAGGTGAGTTTGCAGCCCAATCAGCATCAGTTCTGACTCAGCACAGTGACAGCATCATCAGCACCAACACAGCACAGCCAGTGGCTCAGCTGCACACGTCGTCCCAGATCATCTTAAATCAGCTCTGAGCCCCTGTCCCAAGTGCACAGTGATTACTGTCTGGCACTATTTATCAAAGAGAGTATCACAATGCTTGTGAAACAAGGTCATTATGAGATTTAGATAATGTTTTGTAATTGAAAGGGTTTTGTTTGTTTGTTTGCTTTAAAAGATGGTTGTTAAAATAAAAAAACAAAAAGGGGGGTTTATCCATTTCTCTCCTTCAAAACCAGAGGTTTTTGTTTTCAAAAGACTGAAAACCAAAATGTTCCCAGTACCAGCAATCAAAATCTAAACACATTTTCAGGTCCAGGATGCCACCTAAGGTATTACCAAGGGATAGTGAGTGGGACTTTTCCAAGTGGGTGTAAGAGTTAGGGAAGATCAGGCCATGCTGGATAATAACACTGGACCTTCACAGCAGCAGCCTAGAAAAACCTTGGCACCATCTGGGAGACATGTGTGACCTGTTCCCAAACACTGTTTCTTTCCTATCTCAAGCATGAGGCATTCAAGGCTACTTTTCTTTTTACCAACCATTATCTGTTCTTCTCTAATTTTTTTTTTCTACTTAGTTGACGCTTAATACTTCCTTCAGCAGGTGTTGACAGCAACCCACCATATGACACAGGGAAGCCTGCAGTGATGGCATCTCCCTGCTGCCCACAGCCTGAGCCCTGCAGGTCTGAGAGCCCCTGGCTCTGCCCCAGGGTCGCTGCAGTCAGTGGGAGCCCTGCCAACACCTCTGAGCACAGGGTCAGGCTCATGGGGAAGGTTCCCTTCAAGTGATTCCAGCATTTCTGACCCAGGTCACCACCTGGCATAAAGCAACACACAGTGCTGCCAAAGCCTTCCCAACCAACACCTGGTGGAAAACGTGGTCTGGATGAGGCAGCTGACAGCCCAAATCCCTGCAAAAACCCATCCTGGCCCCTGGCTGGCTGGTAGTTCTGACTCCATGATGCATGGATGTGTCAGGAATCCCAGCACAGCTCCCATTCTCACTCAACCTCAACCTATGAGGAAAAAGAGAAAATAAAATCATGGCCTTCTTTATAAATGATAAATCTCACCCTGAACAATCCAGTGATATTTGATGGTGGAAGAAATGCAATCTTGTGTTGGTTTAATGGCTACTACTCTTTTGAGTTTATGGTCTGTTACAGCAGTTTCCACTATGACTAATTCTCTTATCCTTGAATCATTACAACCATGGCTCACTATCCAGTTTTTATGCCAGCTTCTGTCTTCCTTCCCAGGTTTTCATTTCTGACAGCTCACCAATCTCTCCTGTGCTTCCCCCACCTTGGTCTGCTCATGTGCTTTCTGCTGTGGTACCTCTGTTTTAGCATCTGTCTCCTCACCTTTTGTACACATGTTTCCACTCCATCGACTTCACTGTCAGCAGTTTTGTAGCCTGCTTTTTTCTCCTCTTTCCTCATCTTTATGACCCTTCATCACCATGGAAAATGGAAGCTGTACATTTCTCTTTCCCCCACAAAGACAAAATCCGTGTGGCAAGACGTGAAAGAAATAAAATGGTCTGTGTAGGAATCTTTCCACAGCCTCATCTGCTGACTATGAATCATTCATAGATTAAGTGTCTAATATCCTTCAAGGTGATTAGAAATTAGGGAATACAACATTAGATCATCCCAGCAGCTGGTATAGGTAGCTCTGTCACCAAAATAGCAAATGCAGATGCTTCAGAGAAAGGGACGAGGGTACCAATAAGGGGCAGCAAGGAAACCAACTTAGGAGGAGAATTCCTTCCTAAACAAGATAATCCCTTCAAAGATTTTAAAGCCAACAGAAACTAAATGAATCTCAGAGATCAAATAGCTGTACTTGGTCAACCCAACATAAAAATAAACAATAAAAACGTTTAGCCTTTCAAGTGCACAAAAATAGTTTTTATTTCTACCTTATCCCATAGATTTGCATCTCATTAATTTTCTCTACCCCATGCATTAATGCATGTTGTTCTTTTTCTTGCTCTGTTAAGTTACTCCCTCCTTACCTAGACAGCCCCACCCTTTGCTGTGTGCTCGTTAACCAGCTGCAGAACAAACACAGCTTCACGGTTCCTGGGTACTAATGATAGGGCACAAAACCACTCTGACAGGTTTTATTCTTTTCTTTTCCTTTTAATCACCCACCCAAATTGTTTCACCATCAGCACGGGCGCTGCCTCTACAGAGCCTCCTGCAATGACTCCAAACCTCTTCCCAAGCAGGTACAGCTCACTTACCACACAGGAGTGTTTCAGATACTCAGATTCTGGCCAGCAGACATCCCTGTTACTCCTGCCATGTGTGCTTGGTGACAGGCAATGCTGGTTTATGTAACACCTTTCCACAACTGACACATCTCCTCTCCATCCTTTACATGCAAAGACAGAATCTCACCTTGCTTCCCACACTGCTTAGCTCAGTACCTAGTATCCTGATTTAATGTACTAATATACTTAAAATACTTCACACTTAGCTTAGACATACTCGATTTTTTAAACTTTTCTCATCATGAGAATTGGCAGTATTTTGATACATCAAATCCACCTTGCTGACCTAAGTTCAATTTCATGCTTCCCCTTTATTCTTAAGATTTCTTTGCCTTTGCCTTGCAAGTGATTTTATAAAAGACTCTCTTATTTTCCAAGAATATTTCTTATATTGTTTTTGTCATTTCTATAAGGATTCTAGCAGACTAGTGCAAAAATTCCCTTAAAGAAAGCATTTATCATTACCCTTTAATTTACCTGTCTACTAAAACAGCAGGTAAACCATGCAATGTATGAGAATCACATTTATTATCAATGTCAAAGGAACATCTCAATCTGCATAATAACTGAGAGTCAAACAGGAGTATGAAAGAAAACATCTTTGCCAGCAGGATGTTCTGTAGCTCTCTTTGAAAGCAATTTGGCTGAATGGGAATCGAGAGAAGAGACACTCAGTGAGTTCAATTTTATTATTATTATTATTATTATTGCAAAGAACAACACAGGGAAAGATGAAATTAAGAAAAGACACATTTAGGCTGAGTATCAAATGACCTAAAAGCAAAATCTGCTCAGATTTGGGTGAATCTCTAAGGGGAAGCTGAAGAAGACCCATTCAGTTGAAAGGCTCAGAAAAGTATGAAACACTGGAACATAAGATGTAACAACCATTGTCCCTGCAGCAGCAGGGGGACTGGCATGAATATCTCATTATTTTGTTCATAACAGCTTAATGTGTATTTAATGGCAGTGAAAAGCATGGGTGTCATCAATTCCACTCAAAGTCATAATTTATGCAACACATGAAATATTTGCATGAGTACCCTGATCATCACTGGCATAGCAGAAAGAATTCACCAAGCACTCATTCTTCTACCACTGTCCTAATTTGAGCTGCTGAGTCACCAGAAGCACAGGGTACAGTAATGGGTCTCCCCAGGTCCTGTACTCCAGAAATCCAAGCTGAGCCTGCCTCCATCTCTTGGAGATGCACGAATCACCTTTGAATTTGCTGCTGGCATTGGAGAGCTCAGAGAGGGCTCATGGTGTGAATGACCATCACAGCCTGGACTGAACACTGCTGTGGCTAGGAGCTTATGGCTGTATCAATTTTCTCCAAAAACTCACAGGAACATTCATTCAAGCTGCTTGTACCTTTGGTTTGCAGCACAAACACACCCCTCCTAAATCCAGCGTGCTGAACTAATACAGTCCCTGACGAATGAAGTCAATGACAAAAAGGTTTCTGGAAAGTGACATTGCTAGACATTATTATTTTACTATCCATGTAATCAGAGCACCACGGAGCCTCAGGCACAGCCAGAGATCCCACTGCTCCAAATGTTGTGCCAGCACAGAAATCTCACAAACCAGCAGATATCTGTATTTGTCATAAGTGAGAGAACCAAAAACAAGTTGTCAAGGAAGGAGTGGGGAAAGTGCTGCTAAAGAAGGATCCCCTATAGACTGAAAATGAACTACCTGTCAGTACATTAAGCCTTGTGCTTCTCAGACCTTTTGGCTATAAAACAAAAGACGTTTACCAAGTCTTTAAAGGACTGCAATGCCCTCTGACAGGCTGTGCTTTCTTATGCCACAACTTCACCCCTGTCTGAGTCTGCCCAAAACAGAGTCAATCTCATCGGGAGCTGATGTGTTGTTAATGGCAATACACCCAGATCACTCAAATTGGACTGAATTAGGGCAAATAGCAACGTTTTGAGACAAAACTATTAACTTCTGTTCTTCTGTTCTTCCTTTTTGTGAGTGAATTCATCTGCTATCCTGGTTCTTTGTAAGCTCCATTTTTTCCCACTCTGTTTTTTCCACCCAGACATGTTTGTAATTACATTTCCTGGGACACACACTTTCATGGCTGCACACACCCCAGCACAGGTAACACACAGCTTTTTAACCATGTGAGTGAGGGCTGTCTCTGCTTTAAAGAGTATTCAAGTCAAGTAAAACACCATTGTTAGTCTCTCTGAAAAGAAAGCAAAAGCACACAGGTCCAGATCCACAGGCATAGAGGAGTGGGGCTCCAGAGAGAATTTGCACACCTAAAGCCCAATGCAAGATGCTCAAAATACCAGATCTACACTCTTGGTACCACTGCACAGGTTCAGCCCTCACCTTTAACCATCTGCAGAGGTTCATTTTTTATGAAGCAAAGACTTTAGGATGAAAACATCTCTAAAAGTACATGTTTCCCTTCACTAGTGGAAAAGGGAAATAGGTGATTTAAAGCAGGTGGCTGCATAAATTCCTCTCTCTGAGAATGACTAACATTTAGGAAAAACATGCCCTGAGAATGATCAACATTTAGGAGAAACATGCCCAAAACAGACACTGATTTGCCAGACATCACCTCTCCCTACTGCAAGATTTCCCACGCTAGACTAGCACTGAGCTGTGCTACTTGGAAGACAACAAGGAAATTTCATAGGCAAAGAGAGAATATTCCCCAGGTCAGAAATGCTCTCTGTCATCACAGGAAGGAGACATGGACTTCTGCACCCCCAGCTGAGGAGGTCCCAGACTGCAACAGCCTCCAAGCATGGATCAGGACCCTTCACCAGCCAAGTGCTCTGCTCTGGCTGCACTCACCCACCCCAACCCACTCTGAGAATGTACAACGTAATTCTTGCTAAACGGGGCAACTGCAAGAGGTAAAGTGGGGAAGCTCTGGTGCCAGAGCATCCTCGGAGAGAAGTGGGTTAGTAAGAAGGGGATTGACCATTGTTAGCCCACTTACAGGTTTCTGCTTGCCTGAGGAGAGCTCCGGCCACCTAGACCTGTTTGGGATGGTGATACCCAGCCTCCTCACCTCTACTGCTGGTTTAAAACACAGGAAAGACCCACTTGCTCTTTAACAGCAGCAGAGAGGACTTCTCTGGATCATCGAGGAGTAAGGCTGGAAACCCTGGATAACACCTTCATGTAGCCCGAGTCCCTTCCCCGGAAAACCTCGGGGGCCACCCGGGGCTGCGCATCCCTGTCCGGCCGCCTCAGCCCCGCATCCCGCACAGCCGTGCGGAGCGTCCCTGCTCCGAACACACCGACTCCCTCCAGCTTCGGCTTCTTACAGCAGCAGAGAGCCAGAAAGTTTCTCTGCCCATGTCACACGCACGGCTCGGCCCCGGACACACCGAGCTGGCACCGGGCGGGCGGGACAGCTTCACACATCATCCCTCCCTTACTCTCCACCTTTGCGCTGATTCAACGCGGTATTTCGAAAAACAGCGAGGCCGGCCGAGCCCCCTTCGTTTGGAGAGGGACTCTGCTATTTCCACGCACCGAAGGGAGCAGGATCACCACGGACAAGGGGAGTGGGGAGAGCGGTTCGCGACCGACGGCCAAGGGAGCCGCTCTACTCGTGATGCGGGGGGGCTCGGCCGCCCCAGACCCTCCCGCACGGCGGAGAAGGGTCCTTCCCCATGGGTCTGACCCCTCTACCATCCCACGGACAGCTCTGCGGAGCCAGCAACACCCCCTTGCTGGGATGCCACCCTCCTCCCGAGCCGGTGCATACCCCCCACCCGCCCTTACGGATGGGCAAAACCCAAAGAGGAGGAGGAGGAAAATCTCACCTCTTCGCAGGGCGGCAGCTGCAGGGCGGCCGCCTGCCAGCCCAGCAGCCAGCAGCACACCCAGGCGCTGCCCGGGTACCCCCGCTCCGCTCCGGCCCGCCGCATCCTCAGCATCCTCAGCAGCATCATCCTCCTCCTCCTCC
>WBNO01007741.1:86151-119153 GCA_013400575.1 Peucedramus taeniatus
CGCCCCGGCAGCCGGCACCGCCAGAGCCGGGAGGAGGGGCCGGCAGCGGGGGGAGGAGGAGGAGCGGGAGGGGGAGGAAGGCTGGCAGCGCAGGCGCACGCTGCCGAGGCCGGTCCGGCCCCGGCGTGGCGAAGGGAGCGCGGAGCATCCTCCGGCTGCATCTCACCAGCCCCAAAACCTCCGCGGTGAGGCCGAAACCCGCAGGCACCGCCGGCAGCCCGGGCCCTACTGGGGAGCACGGTGGCAGACCCCGCCTGGAACCCCTGGTTTCGATCGGCTCCGGGATGGGAGCGGCGCTGGGGGATGGAACCCCCCCTCCTCCTTCCCCAGCCCTGCCGTGGGATGCTGGCCCGCATCCCCCGCCGTCTCCCGCCTCGCTGCTGGCACCACTGTCCCTGCTCATGGCAGCGCCAGGCGGCTCGGGGTGCCTGCACCCACCTCCCTGCTCCTCGGGCCGCTAAGGATGCCCCGTGTCCCCCACGCAAGGCAGGATGTGCGCTGGACCAAAGCTCATGGCCAGAGCAGGGCAGCGACCTGCTGAGTGAGATGGGAAAGCAGCTTATTCGTGGCCTGACCCAAATTATTCTTATCCCCCAGAGTTATGCACATTTCTCCCTCGGTGGTTGCCTTTCAGTCCGAATTTTGTCTCCTGTTCCCCAGCAATGTCCAACTACTCATTCCTAATGAGGTGTGTGACTGCCTCAGGCACCGATCGTGCTCTGCCTCCCTGGCATCTCTGGGCTTGGCCCTGCTCACTTTCCTGCTCCCTCCTGGCTCTTCCTTTCTGCCTCCTCTTATCTAACTAGCAAACCCCAGCAAAGGGCTTCCCATGGCTAGCACAAAATGTTCCCGTCCTTATTGATCCACTTTTCAGACTCCAATACAAAGCCCTTTTCTTTTTCTTTTTTTTTTCCTTTCAGTTCATAGAGTGACTTTTTTTCAGTAATTTTACTGCAGTTCCTGCTCACCGTGATTCAGGTTTGACTCAGCTTTTATTCACCTCATGAAAAGAGATGCGGGGTGTAAGGGCAGAGTCAGATCTTTGCATCATGCAAGCCCTCTGGCCACCCCTGGCTGGTGTCATTGCTGTGACCATAACTAACACAAAAATGGTTCAATTTGCTCATTTTAAGTCACTTGAGACCCTTGCTGGAGCAGTCAGGAAAGGAGCTCTGTGGTGCTCTGCTAACAGAGACAGGTTTGCAATTTCCCTTTGTTCTTGTACAGAGCCTTGCTCTGATTTTAGCTCCAGCTGGAGGAAGGAAAGTGGGTTATGGTGCTCCATCAAAGACCCCATCACTCACCAGGGTGCCAAACAAAGCACCTTGTGTAATCAGTTAAATGAAAAAAATCAAATTATCTTTCCAGAAAAAGTGGAAAACCGGATAGAAACCCTGCTGCTGCTTTATGTTTTGTGCTTCTGCACTGGGTAAGTCACAAGGTTGGTCCCAAGGATTTGTTGCTCACCTTAACTGCAGAATAAAATCCAGAGTCTGAGGAGCACTAATTTCAGCTGGAGCAGCATTTCTCTTCACATTTGGTAAAATAAAGCACATGAAACTGCAGGCACTCCCAGGAATGCAGCAAGGGACTCACTCAGTATATGGGAAAATATATATTGGTTGGATACAGCATGCCTTTCACACAAGGAAAATGTGTACAAGGTTGTAGGTACAGTTTGTGGTGATTGGGAGTGGGGCTGTGATGGAGCCTCATCCCCAATGGGCACAGCACTGACAGCAATGAGCCAGGGAGTGCCCAGGGGCACTGCCCAACCACACAGGGAACAGAGGGCACACAGGGGCAATGCCTGTAAGAGGAAGGTTATAAAAGGATGGACTGAAGCACAATAAAGAGCAGGGGCTTGAAGCCTTCTGAAGTGACATGGTGTTAGTCTGTATGGGCTGATGCTTAAAGCCTTCTGAAATTGTATGGTGCTACTCTGTGTATTGTGGCCATCTCAACTGTGGCATGTGCTGTGACACAAGGTCAGCTTGCAGAAAAGTGCTCTTCTTGCTACAGGTGCTGACCTCGAGTAAGAATTCAGAGTGGGAAGCAGATCTGGGGGGCTGCTTGCAGAATTGCTCTCTGCAGGGTGGGGTTACTGCTGCTGATTCCCAGGGACCCTCCAGGAGGAAACAGCACCAGCAGAGTCAGTTCAGGTGAGCAGAACTTCCATACAGCACAGGGACAGGTGAGGAAAGGGAGTTCCAGAGTGTGCTTTGTCAGCTGCTCTGTCACCCTTTTGCATCACTAAATTATTTAACCTTAAAACTCAGAGTGGGGCTAAGTCAATTTACAAATAAAAGGCTGCATACTCTTCTTCAGGACTCACTGTATGTTACCAAAGCTCTTTTCCTGTCCTCTGTGGGACTTGCTGTCTTCCTAGCAAGAAAAATCACTATGATCTGAGATCTTGTTTTTTGTCTTACTTTATGTTTCCAAATGACACAAGGTCCAGAAATTACTCAGTCTTTGAAAGCAATATCATCACTATGCTTGCTGTGCTATTTGAACAGGATCTGAAATGCCTGTGACACTAAATCCTGAAGATCTTACCTGAAAGCAGGACAGCAAAAATCCTGCAGTGCATAATAATCATGTGGCCAGCAGAAAATACAAAGTGTACCATTTAAAAAATTAATGAGCTTAGATAGACATGAACAAATGAAGTAGAGGAAAGCAGTGTAGGATTTAAGACATATTGTGTAACTTTCATACAAAAACAATTAACACCTATATATAAGGCAGCAGAGATAAAGGAGTTTTAAATCTAGTAAGAACAGATAGCAGGGAGTGAAACAGAGTTTTGAGATCTGTATCTGAAATCTTGACCTAATATTTTGAGTCAAGTGAAGAGATACAAAGGTAATTCAGAAGATTTACACAATCTCACTTATAAACAATTGCCCAGCTCAAATGCATTAAAGTACAAAAGAAAAAGAAAGGAAAAAAAAAAGCAAAGTAGTAAGTAATAATTTATACTGTAATGTGTTTCAAGCTACATCTCCCCTATTGCCTGAATTTTATTGTGCATCAGCCTGGTATAAGTTAAAGATGTAAAAGTGTGCCTTTATACTGCTATTCTAAGTTGTGCCCAGAAAAAAACCAACAGCTTGCAGGCATTTAGGATCCAGATCTGTAAACAGTTCTTCCTGTCACCATCAAGATGCTGAAAGTTAATCATGAACTTTTATGTTTGTAAAGCTCAAGCCATAGGTTTCCCTGGTAGCCACTGAGCTGGGGCAGGGAAAGAGCCATATGTCACTAATGTTAATGACACCAAGTGAAAGGGAAAATTAAATGGCTGCCAGCTACTGTTTGGATGACAGCAATTAGTAACCACACTTGGGATTAGTCAGGTCTGTAGGCTGACAGTGGCTTGCATGAGAATACATCACACAGCTATGAAGCTATTAACCCTTTTCTGCTTTGCCTGTTTCTGGTGAAATTGCCTTAAAAAAACCCTTGCCTACACACACATTTCACTGCAACTTTTGGAAAAGCTAACCAACATAAAGGCATTTCATGCCGTTTCTTCACTGAAACTCATTTTCTAACATTGTTGACTGTCCATGTGGTTAAATTTTGTGATTGCTCTACAAGAGTAATTGCTTTCCCACAGAAGGTAACATTATTTTAGCTTGCTAACACATCCATCTGTGAGCTCTACTGCAGTATGTCCTGCTCCATCTTCTTCTTTTTCTTGTGAAACCATGTATTTTCCCATATAACCTGGTTATCTCTGTACCTTCCATGAGGGAATATCTTATCTGAGACAAAACTTAACACTCTTTCAAGACATTCAAGACACCGGTCATCCTGGTGCTTTACTGAGTGCAGTTCAAGAAAGCCTTAAGATATGTGCTTGCTCCTAGAAACATTCTTACTTTTGGACTTCCAAACTTTTCCAGCTTTTTGGAAATTCAAGATATGTAGCAATACTAAAAGAATGTTTATGCCCAGGCCTCTGACCCACTTAGACATCACTTAGACTTTCAAGGCATTCAAGGACCATCGTGACTCCATCCTAGAATAATCTGGAGAACCCAGCTGAGAAAGCTGATGTGATGGCTAAGCAGCCACTGTAAAAATGGGTGGCATTTGCAGTGGGATCTCTCTCAGGTTCTCCTGTAGCCCATGGAAGAACCCAATGCTGGGATTCACCGCATTTAACTTTGTCACCTTCAGCTTGTAGGGCTCTGGAAGTATTATTCACCCTCCCCTAAAAAATAAGTTCTAAACACATCAGAAACCTTTTTCTAAAGGGTACCTGACAGCATCCAGAGCTGAAAGTGAAGGTAGCCTTCATCAGACATTGTTGTAATCATCTATTTGAGGAGGAGCTGAATGTCTTTTCTCTCCATTAACTCTACAGGTAGTTCTGATATAGACACCTATACATGGTGCGATGAAGCCACCCTGAATAATTTTCTGCTGTCCACTGAGTGTCCTCTTTAAACAAGGTTCAGATCCTCCAGCTTTGGGGGTGTATTAACTGCTACATGTCTGACTGGTTTCTACCCTCAGCCCCACCTGCTTCCAAACCAGAGCCCAGCACAGGGGAAGTGACATGGCACAGGGGGTGCTGGGCTGTGTGATGCAGTTGTGAAGCTTTGTCACGTAGCTGAAGCCTCCTGATGTAAACCCACACCTGAAAACCAAGGAAACAAGGCTTCCTGGATAGAGAAAAGCCAGGATCAGCTTGTACTGCCTTTTTATAATTCCCACTCCTAGATGTACCATTGAGGATTTATCCCTTTCCCTCCTTTGCTCCTCAATGCTGTATTTTGCCTTTTCTCCCTAGAGATGTTTAGAGTGCCTGTATTTTGCTTTTCTAGCAAACTTCATCTTTTGGAACCACTTTAAACCTCTTGAAGCCTTCCATTTGTGATTTCTTTGTTCATCCTTTCTCTCATTGTGACTTTAGTTGAATTTTCCTGTAAATCTTGCTCTTGGCTTGGCACTAAAACAGCTCCTTGAATACCTACAATTTAATATGAGCTGTGCAAAGGTTAGACATAAAAGACCCAAAGCACTTCTGCACCATTTCTCTCCACAGGCCTGGAGAAGAGAGGTTAGAGACATAATCTGTCTTGCTTGAATCTGAATCACAAGAAATTCAGCTGTAAGAGAGGAATTTCTCTGCTTTTGAGATAGCCACATGATTTGACAGCTGTTTCTATGCTCTCTAAGCTAAGGGGGAAATATTAATTTTCAGTTTTATAGTGTATAGACCATCTGATTCTCCTCCCTATCATATGTAGGATAAAAAGAGATGATCACTGCATTAAAATCAGTTAGCATGTTTGTTTTGAGTAAGAAGGAATAGCCAGGGTAAATATTTCTAAGACAACTGGGGACAGACAGGATCAGCATCCAAAACCTTTTACTGCTGCTATTAGGGTTTCTCAGCCATTCATCCACTGGCATCTTTTCCCAGCAATCCTATGTCTGCTATTGGGTAGCAAGAGGGTTTTGAGTAATGATGATTCTCTTGACTTTGAGTACAAAATCAAGCCTTGTTAGAGGACTCTCAGGTACCCATGGTGTGACATGGTTATGTCCAAAGAGGACATGCCATATGAGGGGTGGCTGGACAAGCAATCTGAAAAGTAATGCAGTGTAAACTATTAGAAAGCTAAAATCTACATGTTCTGCCTGTGTGAACTAAGTTAGGAGGAATGACATGGACTAAATTGCTTTCTGCAGAGGAGAACAGTTATTTGATGTAACTTTGCATTCATCTCAACAGTGATCCCAGGTATATTGAGGCTGATCACATCCACTCTAGGCTGGCAAGGGCTCTGCAGATGCACTCCTGGCTCTGGGAAGGAGCAGAAAGCAGAGCAGCCTCCACGCAGTGCTGGATTTCTGACCAAGGAGTGCCTGTGTTGCCCAGCTTCTCCAGTCACCATTTGTCCCTTGTACCAAAGTGTCAGAGGCCACCATCCCACAGTGTAGTGAGGAGAACTCCCTCTCCCACCTACCCTATCAGAAACATCTTACTTTTCAAGGAGAAGAAAGATCAAAACATCACAAGGCTTTCACACAGTTCGACCGGATGACCTTTAAAAGTCCCTTCCAACCCAAACTATTTTATGATTTTATGATACTGTTCTCTGGAAGGAATCAAGGCTCATATTTACTATTGACCTGCCTGATCTTGATGGAAGTTTTGTGATTAAAACACTGCATTTTCAATGGTCTCTCAAAGGTCTTTCTGCTTGCCCCAAATCAATGACAATATCTCCTCACTCTTCAAAAGCTTCAAAGAAAACAACACCAGGCACTCCCAGGGACATTAAAATGCTTTGAAAGTCCAACCTGTTTGATAAACAGGAATTTTTGTAGATAGGGCATATTTTATCACCTTATTATTGCTGTGGTTGGTAGCAAAAATGAATTGAGCTGACACTGTTGATAGCACTGACACATGCAATGGCAGCAAATGACTGCAACTCAGTATTAACAACAGTATTGATTTTCTGCTCCCAAGAAAGCCTTTGTAAACTTTCAAACCCCAGTTTTTCCAAATAAAAAGCACACAACCAAATGTCAGAGATTGTAATAAAGTCATTTTAGTAGAAGCCAGAGGTGTAATTCATCATGTGAGAAGACTGACTCTGATCTCACGTAGCCGGGTGTGAAATTGTGCTGGCCCTACACAAGCATGTGATGAAAATAAGACTTCTCAAGGTGATTTCAAGGTGATGCTGTGACCAAGCAGCCTGATCTACCCTGACAGGCTCATCTACATGTCAGGGCAGAGTCCCATCTCCATTTCTGGGGCTCCAGCTGTAAAGAGGCTGAAGGAGCAACACACAACATTCAGTTGACTCCTAATCATAGAATCATAGAATCATAGAATGGTTTGGGATGGAAAGATCACCCAGTTCCAGCCCCCCTGCCATGGGCAGGGATGTCACCCACTAGATCAAGCTGCTCCTGTGGGTAAGGATTGATGTAAGGCAAAACAGAGCATGTGCTGTTGGATGATTTTACAGCTATGACAGGAAAAGCTTAAAATGCTCAGTGCTCTTAGCAGCTTTCTTGGCACCTGGGAGCCTTTTGTCCATCCTCAGCAGTTCTGGAAGCAATAAATACCCTCAAACATGTGTGTTAATGCAAAAACCTTCGTAGCAAGCTCCTCTTCTCTGTGCTGGTTATTGCAATTAGATGAGCACATCCAACTGTCACATGCATCATCTGCTTGAGAAGTTATTTCATCCTAACACGGGGACAGTCACCGTGCAGCTCTCTGCAGTTCAGCTCTGCATGAGTCACAGAGCATTTACCCAGAGCACCAGGCTCAATTATGATTAATTTCTGAAAACAATTTCTGCAGCCATTCAGGTGCTGCAGGCAGATGCCTGTGTGCTCAAAAATAAACACTGTATAAACTCTTTGCCTGTCTTGCTGGGTTTACAGTCTCCCTGTCCTAAAACCCCCACACCTTTTCATTCATCAGACCCAGCTCACTCTGTGGATCTTCATGGAAAAATAGCAAGGTTTGGGGCCAAACCCATCAGAGGAGCAGCACCCCTCATCCTGGGAGCTTTTAGCCCTTGTGAGAGGGAGGATCATTTGTCTGGGGAAAAGGGTGCACAGATCTGGAGGACAGCTGGGCTTTGCAAGGTTTTCTGCAGGAGGAGGGAGCAGACCTGAACATTTCACATCAGCCCTGTCCCCACCTCCAGGAGATGCCTCAGAGTCAGCCTTGGTTGCTCCCTATGTGGTTTCAGGGTGAATTGTCTCAAAGCAGGTGCTCTGAGTCCTATAAAGAGTATTATAACATCTTTAGCAGCATAACTGTTTCTCTTACAAGGAATATTCACAAGGAATATGGCAGTATTTAAACAGGGAATATACCTTTCTCTGCATGTTTGCTTCTCCAGCTCCCTCAGGATGATGTTGTTTTGACACAAAGTCTCAATTTGATTTGCTCCACAAAAATACTGATTGCTCTGTCAGCACCTTTAAATTTGGTAACACACCCCAGCCTTCAAAATCCACAAAGGTAAATTTGCAGTTTAAGGGGTGAGGTGATTTACTGCACTATAAATAGCTCACTGCATTAACATGCTAGTGTTCAAGTGGCAGTAAGCTATGTAGAATACTTATAAATGTAGTTTTTATGCTTTATTAATTGCTCCCTCATGAATTTGCTTTCCTTGCTGGGGTTATGCTGGTGTCTGAATTTCCCCCCCTCTTTAAAACCTCTGCTTACCTTACTACCTTACCCAAAGGTAGTAAGTAATTCCATTTTCCCCAACATCTTTCCCAATGCCTCCTTTCCCTACAAACTCAGCTGAAAGAAAATGTTCTGAATTAAGTCTGTGAGGCACTCTGGTTCCTCTTAAACCCAGATTTCTGAAAAGAGATTCCACTCATGTGCCAGCCCAGTGCTTATGAAGATGCAGAGCAGCACAGCAGGGGTGAGTCCCTGAGAGAGAGCTGAGTGTGGTGGTAAAACAAGAGCTCCAGGGATGTCTTTCCACTCTCATCCCTGCCACTGACTCATCCCAGATAAAATTTATTCTTTTGCAGAACATCACCTCAAAACTTACACCTTAGTTAAAGGCTAACTGGGGCTTCTGTTGTCTCAGGGAAGCCACTTTTTATTTCTTTATTTCAATGTCTTTCTCTGTAAATTAGTATTTAATCAGCCTTTGAGATGTTTGGATGAAAAGGACTTACAGCAGGACAGGAGGGGTTTGTCTGCCAGCTGATTGTATCCAAAAAAGTGCAGGATCTGGCAAGTAGAATGCAAATCTCCTTGATCCAAGCTTCTATAGAGCCATGGATGCTGATGCTGGAGCATTTGTCTGTTTGTCCTTGGCACATGGATGCTCATTGCAGCCTAGACCTGCCCAAGAAAAGGTAGAGGATGATCCACAAGGAGCCTGAACCTGGCACAATTAATTAGAGGGGGGTTTTAGCCAGACCCCCAGGGCCATGAGGAAGATCAGACATCTCAGGATGGGACCAAAACAGCCCATCCCAGACCAAAAAGATGACAGATCTCTTCCCCTGCTGAGGGATGGAAAGATTTGTTTAAACACCTCATGAAACTATGTATTAACTCATCCCTAGATATTACTGAGAAATAGTGAAGGTGAGGGCAAGGTGAATCTTTAGTACCTCTGGCTGTAAAAAATACAAACACGAGCGTCATTAGAAACCCACGGACCTGCAAGAGATCAGAGGGAGTGAATTTGAAATTAACTTTGCAAAGTGAATAGTGTGTTTGAATTAATCTCTAAAAATGGGCTTTGCCATGGAGGTAAGGTAGAATGTCAGCTTGAGGTTAAAAGCTTTGTGAAAGCAATCTCTGTTTTAAGACTTTAAGTGACCCTTGATATTTATCAGAGTAATGAAATTACAGGCCTTTTCAAAAGGATGATGAGAGGTTGTGCTCAGCCCACCCATCATAACAACTGGGTGGTTTTGCTGCAGCTGAACAACTTTGCTTCTCTATCAGTTTCCCACACATACAGACAAATCCTGCAGCCTGAATGTTCTTATTTCCAGGCATATTTCTGCCAAACTTCAGAGTTAATTAAATATAGACATATATTTAGATAGATATAGATATTTATTTTATATTCTTATTTAATGAACATATATAGAGAGAGTATCTAACATAATACCTATATATATATATATTTCTGGTGGCTGAAGTGGCCAAACAGAGGACACCCAGCTGACCCCCCAGATGCTCCAGATGTCCTGACAGGCAAAGATGCTGCAGGCAGCAGGGATAACAAAGGTGACTCAGCCCTGTCCTTGCTGTGTCACACACAGCTGCACAGAGGCAGACATCACTCCCCAGGCACAGACACAGCCATGCACTGCCCAGCTGGGTGTGCAGGCTGCTGCCCTGCTGGTAATCCATGGATGCCTGAGGCTGATGGTAAACAGCTCTTTAATTTGCTGAACACAAGACAAACACAGAAGAGAAAGACTCGTGGAGCCAAGCCACAAAGAAGTCCTATGTCAGAAAGATCAAATGAGTAAACTATTATTTCATTCTAAGTACAAGTTTCCCTGTCTAGTCAATGCAGGTATCTTATACTGCCACCTTCCCTTTTTTTCCCCCAGAAAATCACTGGAAAACATTCAAAATTTGGAAAGAAATGAGAACCAACAACGTGCCTTTGTCCCTGAGAGTGAGGCACAATTTAGACATTTTGTGAGCACTTGTGTAAGATGAATTGGGTGCTTCATCGTGTTCCAGTTGCAGCTGACCTCTCTACATGGGGGCCAACATGAGATCCACCTTCCCAAAAAGCTGCTTTCATGGGTAGCCCTTTGTGTGTCTCCAGCAAACATAGGTAAAGGGATTCCATGAATAAAATATCAACCGAAATCAAGTTTTCTGAAGGCAGTGGAAACATACAAGGTCAAGAATTGTTCAAATCCTGAAGGTTTAAAAGTAGCACACCCATTGTAAAGTCTGATTCCACTTTTTGCCACCCAACATGCTCGGGATTTTGTGCTGATGAGCTGCAAGCCTGGCCCAGGCCAGATGACCAGGACCTTCTCCATCTGTAATACATTCACCCCATAGTTTTCAGACATCCCATTGCCAGCACAGGGGAAACTGTAAGGTATATGATCACTTACCTTTTGATATGTCACTTTAATAACTGATTTAATATTTTGCATTTTATTAAGTGATGCTCATTTTACTCTTACCTTAAAGCTTTCTTAGTCATTTCAGAGATTTAAAAAGTTCTTGGCAGAGTGACAGCCAAGGAAGAGCAACATTAAAACAGTCAGCCTGCTGTGCCAAACATCCTGAAGTGGTGTCAGGAATTCCCAAAGCTGACAACTGAGTTTATGGAGAAGGGACTCTCACTTGCAAACATCAACCAAAGCTGCTGTAAAATCCAACAAGACTGTGGGGAGAGGTCATGGGGTCCCCACACAATTGTAGCACTGAGTCTATAAAATATATTTAGTAAGTGAGCTAACAATAAGTGTGTTTTGTACCAACTGAAGTTTTGATTGAAAAAGATTGTGGGATAATTGTTATCTATTGAATAATTGAAGGATTTTGTCCTGTTACACTGATTTGCTAAAAATAGCCTAAAGCTCTCTCTGATTTTTAAGGTGGAGCTGTTGGAGTATCAAACATTTCAGAGCCATCTGCTGTGCATTTGGATTCACATGGCTTATTTCAGACATCTGCACTAAAACAGGATAAATGACATCCAACAGACACCTATTTCTTCCTGGCTAGGATAGTCCTAGGAACTTGTTGAAATGCAGATATCTGTGCTGTAGACACACCTTTGCTCAGGGGCATCCCAAATACCTGCCTTCAGAGAATAGTTAAGAATCACTGACATGGCAAAGAATATTTCCACTTGTTCCAATGAGGATTAAAAGTTCCTACAAAGCTCCTACAAGGCATTTAAATTATTCAAGCTCATATCAAGTCTGTTTTCACCAAGACTGTATCCAAACATGAGGATACTTCTCCACACTAGGGTCCATAAGTAACAGCAGGGATTGATTATTCACAGTTGGTAAAGCTGAACTGCCCTGTTTGGAATTCCTTATTCTCAAAAACTGTAAAACCCCACAGTTGTCTCCACAAGGAAACTGAATTTTAAGTGCCTTACAAGTTTCACAGTGCTTTGACTTTTGGACAGAGAAAAGGGTCTTTTTTTTTCCTTTTATTTTTTTCTTTTTTTTTTTTTTGGTGCAAAAATGCAAAGTTATCATGTGCAATTTATATTAAACTAACATGCCCTCATTGGCATGATCCCATTATGCAAGATAACTGAAAGCAGAGCCCTTCCAAACCTTAGAAACACAGGGCTGGAAGCAATCTCCAGGGCAGGGGATACCTCATCCACATTCCAGGCACTGAAACTCGTGGCCTCGTGCAGCAATTCTGGGAGCTGCTTTTATAAAGGTCATTATCTTTCTTAACCTCTATGCAAAATTCATAGTGCTGAGAGCCAGGATTCACTTCCCATCAGTCATGGTAATAGTCTGACACTCCTGAAGTCCTTATTATCCCAGACAGTAAAGCAATATATATATATTCAGTTTTCTTTTTGATTTAGACCAGACAGGACAAATTCTGGCTCATAGAACCAGTTCTGCCTGCTTAATTCATAAAATCATCCCCTGAAAATCCACTTTTGCCACCCAAAGAAGATCTGCTTTTAATCACATCATTAGGAGAAGCACCTCTCAGATCTGCTGTAATGCAGAACTGCCCTGGATTGCCTCAGAGAGTAGCTTGGGACAGAAAATAGCATAAGCTGCTCTCTCAGTCTTCACTGTAAACTTGGAGTCTAATAACAACATTTCTTCATCAAATAAAGCAGAGTCAAACCTGCAGATTTACAGAGTAAATGAGTTGTAATTCTGGGGCAAGGAATAAATAGATAAAGCAGAAGCAAAGCTGATGGAGAAGGAGCAATGTCCCACTTGTATTTTTTGTGAGGAAAATACAGGAACATTGATCTGAGACCCATTCACAGCCAGCTGATTACATGGGCAGAGCTTTAAATTTGGGTGGATCCCCACCACCATTTTCATGGGAGATTTCACATGTTATTTCAGGTTATTATTACATTTCTGAGAGAAAGGACCAGAGTGTGACCCTGATACCTGGGATTTGCTTCCTAGCTAATCCCTGTCAATAGTGATGCTTAAGGATCTTCATCCTTTCCTGTTCATATTTTATTGCCAGAGGAACATTACTGCACAAAAAGATACAAATCACACAAAACCTGTTTACATGCTTAAGTTTTAATCACAGAGGATCTGGGGCTTCCAAATTCTGCTTTGGAAAGTGCAATAAAGACTGATATAGAGATGGAGAATTTACCTCATTAGGAAAAGCTGCATGTATCATGCTAGCTTTTTATATATTTGGGCATTTTGGTTTTAAGAATTACATAAGAATTCACATGAATAGTACTCCCCCTGGATAAAACTGAGAGAAAGGAAATCTCAATGCTGTCACACAGTAAAATACCATCTGCTTCTATTTAAGAAATCCACGATAATGGAACCCAAAACACTTTGATCAGATGTTTAATGTGAGTTTTGAATTAGTATTCCAGATCAGCCTCGTAAAAAGTTGGCAGCTCCAAAATTGCTTCTCAGCTCCTTTCCATGACGACTAAGAAAGAAAAAACAATATTTCATTCTCTGAGAACAATAAAATAGACTTCCCCACAAATTTCACGATTTTGTTACAGCACAGAAGAAAACCCTGGCGTGTACTCAGACTGTATGCAGTTATAAACAGCAGATTTGGGTCAGACCAAATGAAATGGCTCTTACTCTGAATCATCTAATTACAGAGCATTTAAGAGCCTTTTTCTATATATGTAAATGGGACTTGAATATTCCAACATACTGAGATGGCAGAGTGAATACTGTACAAAATGAAGATTAAGTAGAAAAGTAAAATGGCAGAAAGATGCCTCTTCTACCCCCAAAGATTAGGAACCTCAAAAACAATTTCATGCATGTCAAAATAAATGTCTGTGCCTGACTGCAGAGACACCACATGACCTTACAGGGATCTCTTTAATCATGGCAGGACATGGCCAGGGCAATGGAACAAGAGGCAGGGGGAGACCTTATGATGGTCTTCAACATCCTCATGGTGGGAAGCAGAGGGGCAGGCACTGATGTCTTCTCTGGGGCCCAGTGACAGGACCTGAGGGAATGGCCTGAAGTTGTGTCAGAGGAGGTTTAAGCTGGATATCAGGAAAAGTTTTTTCACCCAGAGGGTGGCTGGGCACTGGAACAGCTCTCCAGTGAACTGGTCACTGCACTGAGCCTGACAGAGTTCAGGAAGTGTTTGGACAATGCTCCCAGGCACAGGGTGTGACTCTGGGGGTGTCCTGTGCAGGGCCAAGAGCTGGACTCAATGATCCTTGTGGGTCATTTCCAACTCAGGATATTCTGTGATCTTACCAGTTCCTAATGTGATGCTTATGAGCTTGCAAAAGCCAAAAAGTTCCTCTCCAGCTGCTATAGCATTTAATACACAGATGTCAGACTATAAAAGATCAGACCAGTCTGGGTTTATTCCAATTATTTCTGACTTTCCTGTTTAATCTGCATATTTGAGACTTGGTATTGCCCACTTTGCAACTTGTTTGTAGGGGAAAAATTACCCAAGGTGTGCATATCAGTGAACAGAGGTGCCTGGATGGGAGACACCTGAACCTTTGCCATGACAAATAAAGCTGAGCAGATGTAATCGTTAGGAGATTTTAAAGAATATCACATTTCCTGTGAAATATACCTTTGGGTTCCCCAAAACACTGAATGCCTTCATGCAAAAGCCTCAAGGAGCAAACAAAATGCTGAGGTTATTTCAGTCTGTAAATGACTGCAGCCTCATGAAGACAAACTCCCTCTTTTCCTTTGCACCAACTGCAGAATTGCTTCCAAATCTGCCTAGAATCTAATAAATCATTCACATCACCTTTTCTTGTAATGGATGAATATTCATGGTGAAGCTTTGCAATTATAATTTGTGGGATGCTAAATTTCTGGCAAAATTTGCACAGAAATAACCAGTTCCTTTTTTAATTTTCATGATCACACATCTTTAAGGCACCTGTTGAAGCTGCCTATAGGAATTCAGATGAGTACTGCAAATTAGTGTAACTCAAAGTATGCAGAGTGTATTGCTAATAAAGACATAGGTGAAAGCTTTGATGGAAGAAATTTGTCTTGAATTCCTCACTTATTTTTATCTTTCCCTTTGTCCACAAAAACTGGTGCAAGTGAAGTTTGGAAACAGGAGGAGATGAATTCTCATCTCTGGTTTTTCCCTGTCACACTGGCACTCCTGGCTGTGGAAGCTCTCACTCATTTGGCAAAATAAAACCTGAGCTGTTTTCTCCTCTAGGAATAAAGCACAAAGCTGAACACCAGAATTGAAAGAGCTTCACACCAGGCATGAAATTTCTCTTTGGTATCACAGCTGATCTGTGTAGGGGGAGCATTTGTTAAAGAGCAGTTCTGCCCATCTTGGCTCGTTCATGTACTAATGATGGGAGCTGGGTGACTCAGTCCTGTGCAGATGAGATCTCCAGTGGCTCTGCAGGTAACCCACAGCATCTCCCAGGCCAGCTCTGCCTCAACCCTGCCAAGGTTAGTGCAGATGCACAACACTGACCCTCTGATGCAACCATCCTGAGGAACTCACCTGATCCCATACTGTTCTTATGCAGTCTTATTTAAATGCAATTACATTTTTTATTCTGGAAACTTTCTCATTAAAAATTTAAACAATGTTGTGGCAAAAAAAAAGCACATGTGCTTTTAGTACAGGCTGCTTTCTAAACATCATATCTCCTTTTAGAGCTCAAGTATCACAGGGATTGTCACATCAGCAATTTTCTGAAGGCTAGGTACTAAGATTTTATTAATATTTTGACTCTGTAAAACATCCAAATAGTATTAAAACACCCATGAAACTTAAACACAAGTAGCAAGGGAGTTTTCCTCCATTTATCCAATATTGTCCTTTCAGGTGTGTCAGGGCTGTTGCAGGGTCCAGATGGCTTGTACTCAAAGATCAGGTTCAAACACAAACCTGCCCTTTTCTTTCCCCTTCTTTCCTTCCCCCTCCCTTCTCCTTCTCCTTCCTTCCAAATCTTAAATACTTAAATATATTTACAGGATATAAATGCCTGAACTATAAATGTGGGTTCACTTCAGGGTTTGACAGAGAATTAAACTATTTTGTCTCCTAGCAATAGAGTGACAATTCAGCTATTTTTTTTTTTTGCAAATATCTGTACCACTGCTTTGTACTGACCCCATCTCCTTCCCTTTGAACCAGCTCTGCTGCTCTCACAGCCCTGCCCGAGCCAGGCAGCACCCAGAGCACAGCTCAGACAAAGCAGGGAGGGAAGAAAAGGCAAAGCAAGGCAAGGCAAGGCAAGGGGGCATTGTGCAATCAACACTCAGCAGCGTCCAGTTGGCCTAGAAAGTGTTTCTTGATACCTGAAACTTTGAAAGTTAAAGGAAAATGCCACACTGGCTCAAAGGCTTTCAGGGCTCATCACTCTCATTGTTCCAGATTCACGTGAAAAAACAGTATTTTCAAGAGAACTTCCTTGCTGGATGTGCCCTGGAAAAGGAAACAAAATTGCTGTCCCTTAGCCAGCAGGTAGGACTGGGTTGGGTCAGGATTGCCTGTGACTGGTAAAGAGAGGTAAGTGAAAGACTGCCAGGACAGAAATTAGCAGAGTGCAGACAAAGTGCTTAAGAGGCTTTGGCACTCCTTATATCCCTGTTCTTTTTTTCTTGACTATTTAATACTTTTCTGAAATCCTGCACTGACAGCACATTAAACTATTGAGCTGTTAACTTTGTTCACTGGACACATGGATTGATATATGTCCTAAGTCAAACAATGAGCTGTTTGGAGGAATAAAATATCCTCAGATCTGTTGATGAAAATGGAAATGTGCAACTATATTTTAACAAGGCTGTTCCTGATGAGGTTCATTTCCCTATGTACAATTAACAGAATTCTGATGATAAAGGAGTGGCTTTCTCCAGAAATTGCAGCTCTTCAAGTTAATTCTGACTGAGCAGGAAGATCCTTTCCTTGATCAAGATGATCACCACTTCATTCAGTGCATGGGAGCTGCAGTGCTGAGTGTTCCCAATTCCTAATGGCTATAAAATATGTATGTGAATGGTTTGTGCCTTTTCACAGACTATTTATAGGGTGAGACTGTTAGCTCACCATTGACAGGTATTTTCTGAGGTTATGAAATGGTAGAACCAAAATGCAGGCACCTAAGCCCCCTCAGTCCAATCTGCAATTGAAAAAAATTAGGCACAAAATTAATCTAAGTAAGTCTGGGAAGCTCAGCTTGCAGCAAGAGGGAAAAGATACCCCTTTTCCTCCATTTATTGAGGAATGTTAAAGGTTCTTTGTTCACAGGTGCCTTGTTCACAGCTTGTATAAGAATGTATTTTGGATTCTAGGTGGTTCCTTCCCCCTCCCCAAAAAAACATAATGAGAATTATATCCAGCTGGAAACTGATGCTAAATAATTTCATATAAAAAAAACCAGATAAGGCATAGAATGGTAACAGGAAAGGCAAGTCATGGAACAACATGAATAGGGTTGTGTGGGTTATATATTACCAGAAATCTTTAAATCATGGTCAGATTCTATTCTATTCTGCTATTCTGAAAGGAACTGCCCTGGACAAACAGAATTATCCACTCCATGAAGAAATTACCATGTGGGATTTGGAGGTCTGTGCTATATGAGAGGTGACTTAGTTAGAGGTGATTACCAACATCCACTTGAAAAATCAAGAATTTCTTTCTCTCTGACCATCTCTCTGGTCTCTTTGGAAAGTTTTTAACTTCTCTTTTCCAGAGAGCTCAGAGAGATAGGAAGATAAAACCACCATTGAAGCCATAACAAAAAATCAAACAAGAGCCAAAGCAAACAGCAGCTGACTCAACAAATATGAATTTCAGGTAATGGTCATAAACAACAGGCTGGAACTGTGGATGCTAATAAAGTGAGAGCAAAGGTCAAATCTTGCTCTTTAATAACATGATTGGTTCAAAATAACAACTAAAATGGAGGTGTGATTCACAAAAAAGCCCATTTGTGTGAGTAGTGCAAACAGCTGGTCCCCACCCCAGCAGTGCCTCAGTTCCTATAGCAGGCACAGAGGTGGTGCCTCCAAATGAACCAGCCATGAAAAGGCACCCAGGAGACTGAAATTGCTGCTGATCCTACTGAGCAAACTCCCTGTTTCATGGTATTCCTCAAGCTGCTGATTTGCACCCCTCTGCCATCTCTTCTCTGAGAAACAGACTGTGAAGTGCTTGGGGCAAAACCACCTTTCTATTGTTTATTTTTGTGTAGTGAGTCAAGGGGGCTCACAAAGGGTTTCAGGTCTTGGCTTTGACACTTTGGGTCTATGGAAACAGTTGGAACAGTAACAGATAATATTTCATCCTTTAATCACTGTTGCCTGCCCCTGGAAATAAACAGAACTCACACTGGTTTCCAAGTACTGATGTTTAGGGAAGAGATTCAGCATTTACAGAGACTCTGAGGATATTAATTCATAGCAGGTCAAAGCCCAGAGAAGTTTGGTCTTGATGAGGTCATTGCTGGAGCTGGTTTCTTCCCCATCTGCTTGTGTGAGATTTTGGATGCAGCTGTGCAGACACAACAGGGGCAGGACATGGATGTGGAGACTGATCCAGGCTCTCAGTTCCTGTGAGAAGCATTAGCCCTCAGATAGCTGTAAGTAATAATCAGATTTTATGCTTATCACATGAAAAATCCCATAATTGTTCTAATAACTCTATGAACAACTTTCCCCATTATTTATTTCTTTGTTTGCCAGTGCAGTAACCTGAACACAGATGGCCAGGAAGTACTTTTTGCCATCATGTGACCTTTGGGCTCTGCTGTCAGCTTGCTTTCAGCACCATGGAGCAAGCTCATTTGTGAAAAGGTAGAGGAAAAAAAAATAGAATAGCTGAAACCTTTGTATTAAATGTGTTTACTTGGGCTGGGGGATGTACCTCTGAGTCCAAACTATCTTGAAACCAGCTATTTCCAAGGCAGAGAAATCTCTGGTTGACCCAAAGTTTATTTAAATGATTAAAGAAAGTGTAAAAAACCTCACAGGAGAAACTAAAAATCATGCCATGGAGCCAAGGAGGATTCTGGAGATATACTGAGGTCACTGCCCTGGACCAGGATTCAATCCTGAATCCTCCATCAGCCATGAATCCTCCATCTACCATGTTTGTCCTGCCTCTGCTACAGGGACATTTTACTTTTGAAGCTCAGAGACACAGATGGAGGTAAAAAAAGCTCTTCTTTAGCTCCCCATTCTCTAATGAGGATTGTGGTTCACAAATTGTGATGGGGAAATGATGGAAGAGTCCTACAACCTCTGCACAATAACCATTCAGCACTGAAAATTATCTCACACTGGAAATGGCTGTGGCCAAGCTAGAAGGAAAAATTAGAGAGAGGATTTCAAACTCAAAGAATGAATAGATATAAATGTTTGCTAGTTATGTAGTTCCAGGATATTACATCAATATTAATCAAACTTCATGGCATTTTAAGTCATTAAATAGTGTTTTCCTTTTCTCAAAAACAAAAAACCTGCCAGGTTGACAATGATAAGAGAAAGGGAAAGAGGTGCTAAAACACACAGTTTTAAAATGCAGAGTGCTTGGACTGTCATTTAAAACCAGTCTTGTCCATTTGAGTGGAACTAAACTGTGTTATAACCATGTTATGAAACCATGAAAACCTGTATAGGAGCCCAAACTGGGACATGTCAGCCACAAAAACAGAAATGTACAGATAATGCTCCAGAGGCTAAGGAATTTTAAAAGGACAGCTCAGACATCTCCTTCTTAGAGAAAGGAAAACATATTATTTTAATACTTTTGGTTAGGATTTCCTAGATGAAAAGAGATCTTAAAACTTCTTCTTCTTCTTTTTTAAATCAAATCCAAATATTATTACCAATAAGGGTGTAATCAAAACCTTTTTTTTTTACTGAAAGGCCCCAGTTTTGAAAAAAGGGTGAACTAAAAATTGAGTAGTTCTAATTTTCAACCAGGACAAGGCAACACTTCATGCAAGGTTAGGCAGCAACACAGAGGCAAAGTGAGGAGACAGCTCATGTTTGCCTGCTCTGTGTGCAGCTTCACCACCATATCACACTTCTTTCCATTTCCTATTTGCAGAAGCAGAACAAAACAAATTTGCACAAAGCTGTCCAAATCAAAAAGCAATGATTACCTGCAATGAGCAAATAGAAAACAGATTCATTTCTAAAGAAAGCTGTCTGACTCTCATATATGCTGCTGAACTGTTGGTGAATTGGTTTTTTTCAGAGTTTTTTTATTTCTGATAGATTTGACTCCCCTTTCTCTTATTGGCAAAGCCCATAATAGATATTTGTGTTAATTTACTGGGAAGATAGTTCTCTGCAATCTTTTGTGACTAAACAATGCAATGAAGTTGCACAGAAATAATATCTGGGAAAATACATCATATTTTTGTCACTTCATTGAGATTTTCACCTCTCTCTGGGCTCTTCATGCACATAATGGAGCTATCACACACTGTGAGGTTAAAAAATAGCTGCACAGAAAAAATGAACTTGACTGACAGAATCTGTGAAGGTCACAGAGCAGGAGGGACTTCACACAAATTCACACAGCACTCAGAAAATATCTTATTCTACTGAATTCTGACAGGGGCCATATCCAAATCCCTTCATCTGAATGTTATGAAAACTGGGAGAAGGCTGTATGTAGACATAATCTCTACAAGTGACCTTTGCTGCCTCTCTGCCTTGGCTTCAGACACAAGCAGCTCCACATTTAGAAAATATTCAGAGATGAATTCACCTTGGAAATCTGCACCAGAAACCCACTTTTTAATGCTGGAGCCTGACTTGCTGCTACCAATGATCAGAGTGAAGGCAACTCCATCAGCCTGAAAGAGCAGGGTATAAAAGGTTAGAGCATCTCTACTGTCAATTAGAAGAGCTTCTATGGTCAAAGCATCATTAAAAGGGGAAAGACAGAGGAAAAAGCCAGGAATCTGTGCAGCATTCTGCACCAGACCTGAAAGATAGACTGGCCTGATTCTCAGCTGCTGCTGCTGCAGGCAGCAAATAGCTCTGAGATTAAAACCATAGTACAGATAAGAAAAAAAGAAAACAAAAATAGACAAAAAAAATAAAAAAAAACAAAGCCTAAACAACAAATTCAATCATGGATTTCAGCCACATCACTACATATATATATATACATATATCTCACCAGTATTTATTTGTTCTTTTATCAAATTGATAACTTCAACATTCACTGTAATTGCAGTGTACTTGGGTTTTTTCCCATTTGTTCCATACTTTCCCATTTACTCCTCACAACTGCCAATGGTGTCTAATACACACCACAGAGAGACATGAAATATTAAAGGCTTTCAAGAGGCTGAGGTGTTTATACACATTTTATTATATATGTAACCAAAACTAGTTTTTCCCAAAAGAATTTTGAATTTCTAGGATTTCTCATCATTGGAATGTTTGCCAGAGCTGGCAATTATTCTGATATTATATATGACAATTAGTTCTATTTGATACAGCTGACAGTATTTCTCAGCAGGGAATTTGCAAAAAGTCAAAAAGGGATTTGCAGCTCTTGTGCAAGGACCTCAGATTCTTCCTTTCGGGAAAGGGAATGAAATCTTTAAATCAGAGGACAGAGTTGAACAAACACTCCCAAAAGGAGATATGGTCAATCAAAAATGAAACTGAAAAATAGAGAAAATTTGAAATGGAGTGACTACAACCAAGTGTACTGAGGTGAAACTGGGTATACGGAAATAGACCAAAACTTGCCAAAATTATTCCCTTGGAAATCCCTAAAATCAGGGAAGAAAGATAAACAAAGAGACAGAAGAGAAACAGAAGAATAGAAATTTCATTTAAAAAAAATATAAAACCAGATAGGACATGAGAACAAGAAAAGCCAATGGGATGACATGAAGGGCACAAATATGGACCAAAGCTTGCACAATTGATCCTCACTGAAATCACAAGACTGAATCTTGAAATCGGAGGACAGACTTGAACAAACCCTCCTGAAAGGAGTTCTGGTCAATCAAAAAATGAAATTGAAAAACGCAGATTTTTTTTTTTTCCTTTCAGGAAATTCTTCCTTTCCCTTCAGACTCTTTAACTTGTATCACTCCCTGGATTTCAGCCATTCTGATTTGGCCTTAAATACCCAAATAGAAATTTAAGAGTTTTTATTGCTTGTCATCCCATCATATATATTCCTGCTCTAAATTCACAGAACTAGTCATGATTGAAATTTGGACTATACTAAGGTATTTACACACTGAGAATGCTGAGGACTGACTTTTTTAATTTCTCCTGCTTGTATGGATGTTCACACTGTCTTAAAGGGAAGAACATGTAAGAAGCAGATCTCAAGAATATCATCTCAACATCGATGTCTTCAGATTTTCTTTCCAAAATAGCTGATTGATGACAGAGTATTCTAATTGGGATATTGTTCATTTGGGGTGGGGGGGAAGGTATTTTGTAATTTCGTTTTCTTCTTGTCAGTCCCGTAAGCAGAGATGCCTTTTTTTCCCCTTGAACACAGAGTTTTGTGATCACCAGTGACATATCTTATCAGCTGCAGAGATGATTTCTTAGACAATTAACTCAGAACCACCTGTTAGAGACAGGCCAGGTATGCTTTGAGTGTTCCTTACACTGATGGGTGAAGCTGGTGGGTTTATATTATAATGCCTCATTTCCTGGCCATAGCTTTGCCTTGTTAGCAACGTCTGAAAAAGTTGTGTTTCTGAGTTACAGAAACATTTCAGGTTAATTGAGAGAAGGAGATGGAAATACAGAATCTCCATCCAGCTGAAATATCCCTCCCAAATTTTTCTGGTCACCAGTGACCTCCATCATCACCAGCATCTTCTTATCCTGCCTCCTGCTCCTTCTAGATACTGAGCTGCAGTGAAAGGTGCCCTGCCAACAACTACATGCCATAGCTAAAGATTTTTGCTGATTTAATTTGAGAACAAATTAATTTTAAAAAGATCGAACAGATGAAAACATAAATTAAAACAGAAACCAGGATGCAATTTGCAGTATAGCACTGAACTGCTACAATGCAGGAATGTGCCCATATGTTTGGGAGTGTAACATTTTGTCCTTTATTTTAATTCTGGTTGGTTCAAGATGGTTAGAAAGCTTTTACAAATGAGTGGAAGGAATGAGTCTGACACTTGAAACATACTGATCACTTCACTGGTAAGGGTGATTTTACTGGTTAATTCCATCAGTTTAGACTGAAAATCTATTAAAGAACAGTGGACAGATTCTGACAAGAGGCATCCAGGTGGGACAAATCCAGATTTACAGCCATATAAATGAGGAGGATATGATCCATCTGGCATGAATAAAAAAAAATTGATAACCACAAGATCTTCTAGACACTTTCAAATCCCCACAAGGATCCTTCCTTTTCTCTCCTAAGAGTCCTATACAGAGAAACCTGCACTCTCAAAATTATAATGAAGAAACTCACAAACCATTTGCAAGCTCAAACCTGCATTTGAAGCAGGTTTTCTGCTAGGAAAAAATCCAATCCCCAGTGCAGCAGCACTCTGACATTTACTAAGGGATTAGCACATCCTCCAGCATCACATCCCAAACACCACAGCACTGCAACTTCTGGCCCCACACATACTGCTGCTGTTTGATATCAATGTGATTTGCACAAATGCTGCAGCTGTGCTGGCCCCAGGTGAGCTGACATTTGTGTAATAGCTGTCAGAGGAGAAAGCTGCCCTGTAACTCAGACCTGGGAAAAGAAGGAATCTCAGACAATGGTAAAATCCTGATAACAAGTGTAGAATTTCTTAGTTCAATCCCTTTTTGAGCTGGCTGTGGATTGAATCCTGCAGCTCATAGCTGGGGATCAATTTGTCATGCTCCCCTGTATCCCAGCCCCCGGGAAGGCATTTTAACTTCTGCCCAGCACTTGCTCCTGATCTGACCCCACTCCGAGGTGGATGGTGACTGCATGGCTTTGGGAACTTTCCCAAGTTCCCAAATTGTTTAAAACAACCACCCAAACTCTATAGAGCTAGGGTGCTCCAAGGGAAGCACAGCCAAGCACTGGTCTACAGGTACTGAGCAGTGGATGGAGGACAAGCTGTGATGAGGACAGTCCTGAGGGAGGATGTCACACACCTGACTGGAACAGGAGGAAGGGGTGAGGTTTGAGCATCCACCTGTGAGCAAATCCCCAAAGCAGTTTCCATCTCACAGGGCTAGAATAACCCAGAGGTTGCTACCAGCAACCAAGTTGGATAAATCAGTGCTCTGGGAACAAAGAATTTATCTTGCAGCCTGATGTTCACACAACCTTTCACCTGTGCTGGAGGACAACCAAAGGGCAGGACTGAGAGGTATTAAAGAGCTGAAAGGCTTTTTATTCCTGAAAGTTGAATTCACAGTCCAGTTTCTCATTTGATAAATTCAGAGCTGTCAGCTACAGGCACTTCAGGGCAGATTTGCTGTGAAGGAGCACAATGTGCTGTACACACAACTGTGATTCTGGAAGACATAAACACTAAGAATTGATTTCTCACTCCTTTGTTCAAAATGGGCCTGTCTGTAAATGCTGATTATAAACTCATTTTCCATGAGATCTATCTTCTCACCCTTTCTGTCTACTATGTAAAAGAAAAGTATCCAAAAGGCAACAAAGAGAAAATTGGTCATCTGGTAAAGGTGGGATGTACACTGCAGGATGATGGCATGAGAAATTCTTCTTGCATTGGGGTGCAAGCTAAAACCTGAGAATTTCAGTAAACTATGAAGGACACACAGACAGACAGCTTGTATCTGGGACAATCTTCCTACTTGTTCACTCCCTACAGATTCACATCCTTAGCTGCTCTAATTCTGCACAGTCTGACTGACTCCTGCAGTGGAGTGAGTTTGCAGCAGGTGAATATTCATCTCTGCAAAGGTAAGAGGTGTTCAGACCACAGAGGAGCAAGTCCATCTATAGCCTGAAGAACTGGATTTATCCTTCTGACCTCTGCAAAGGAATGAGGATATGAATGAGATAATGAGGAAAGGGAAAATTTAGACACAAAGCATTGAATTAATTGTGAGGAAAAGACCTGAGGCATCACATAGTCCTCCCATCAAGGCAGGGACAGGTGCCAAAAGCAATTGGTTAAAATTCATTTTACCATTCATTTTGAGGCAGAGAGCAGACAGCAGAGCACAGACTACAGGGGTGAAGAGCTCCCAGCCACCAGAGAAGGATTTAGATCTGGGGGGTCCTGGACAATGCTTTAAATGCCCTGGAACACACACCTTCAGCTATGGGACCCTGCAGACTGTGCTACAGACACAAGACAGGGGCTCCTGGAAAGGCAAATGTGGAAGCCCAGTCTGCATTTTCACATTGGGCTCAGGGCTCCCACTGGTGACTGAAGCTGCTGATGGCAGTTTCACTGGTGGAACAAATTCAGGAATCATCCCCCCAGTGAGCAGCTTTAAATTAACCTGATTATTTCACCCCAGCTCTTTGACAAATGAGTCTGATTTATTTAGCTCATTTGAAACAAGTTCATTTTAATGAAGTTATTTATATAACTCCGTGATGCCATTAGCCAGATTACACGCTGTCCGAAGGGCATAATGCATGATCTTGTCTCCAACTTTAACCCTTCTATTTCTTTCATCCTCTAACTTAAGTACCAGGAGATCAGAACATATGTTCTTCTGTTTCTCTCTAGATGGCAAAAAGTTGTTTGACAGCTGCCAGGTATTATCAGCTCATTTAGTCCCTTCTTCTCTAGCCTAGGAAACCAGATTAGCATGCAAAACATATTTCTGCTAAATCACAGGGAAATGCAGCCCTTTTTGAGCTCCAGAAACATATTACTGTCACTTTTGAAAATGGATAATGTTACCCTGACCACTGCCCTTTAAACTGTCAAATTTGTTTTAATGCATTAATTGCTTCTGAAGTTTATTCTCACCAGTTTTTGCATGTCTGTAATAGGAAAAAAAAAAAAAAAACCTGTTGTGGCTCAGGTTTCAAGTTCTACCCTGCCATGGATTTTCCAAGAGGCAAACTTCTCACACTCTTCATGCTCATACTTCCCCACATGAGTGCATGGGCACATGGGCACAGAAATCCACTCTACAGAGCACCTGGAATGTTTGAGCCTTGCTGTGAACATGAGAGAGCCCAGGAAAAGGCACATGGGCACTTTAAATCACCACTGCAACTGGGCCCTGGCACTGGGTATCATTTTGCACTAAGACCCATTGATTTTTTGTGAGTTCAGGTGGAATTGCCATCAGCAAGATAAATGTATCTGAAGAACTTGGCTACACAGGACTGGACTGATGTTATTGATGTTATTTATGAAGTGCTGAGTTTGGAAAATACTGCCTGAGGTCCAGATGTGCTTAAGCATCAGGGACCTCTCCTTGGTCCTTCTGATGCAAATGAAAACATTTCTCAAGGTGTTGGAGGAGACAGAAAAGTGCTCTGGAGATTTCAGGAGGATAACCTTGTCTCCCTAAGTTTACCTCTGTCTCTTCTTGAATGTAAAACATCCACAGAAAATTTTAGGCACATAGATTCTAAGAGGACACATCCACCTGGGCATCACCTCAGAAGTGGCCCCTGATGGACTGTTTTCTCATTAAAAGGGAAAAAAGGTGCTCACTTCTTTTTGCATGGGAGCTTCTGGCACAATTCCTTCCCCAGGATCTGGCAGGCTTCTGTCCAGACTCCTCCTCATTATGGAGCATGGGTCCATGGGCATCTTCTCAGCAGTGAAGCCACCCAGAGAGATGTCCCCCTGCAATCACTTCTGCTCACATCCTGCAGCTCTTGTCTCTGACTTTTTAACAACTTTATGCATTTGTGCTGGAAACTGGGTCACTGGAAAGATCCAGGGCAAAGCAGAAAAACAGCAAAAATTTACCTATTTTGGACATTTTTCTTAACCCAGATTGTTTCAGTCATGCAGCATTCTGGCAGGGATGGTGGGGGGATCTCTTCTTACACAGAGCCTGACATGAACCCAGGGTAGGAAGCCTGATGCTCAGATGGGAAGGATAAAACAGGGGTCTCCTACTCAGTTCCCTGGACTTTCAGATTATACTCTCACAGGAAAAACCCGAGGCAAGTGACAGAAATCCTTGTCTGACCCCAAGTGGCTGGCTTCAGGAATAAGGTCTTTCTTTTTCTTGATGCTTCTGGCCTTCAGCTCTGGCACCTTCAGCCACTCTCTGACAATATGGGTGCTCTCCACAGACCTCTCAAGCAAAACAAGAAGAGTTTATGCATCTCTTGGACAGCAGTTCCAGAAAGAAAATGAGATCTACCCCTGATATTAAATAGGCTGATCCCATCATTCACTAATGCCTTCAAACTTTTTTTTTTTTTTTTTTTAATTAAAAAAGCATTTGGGTTGGTTCTGGGGTTTTTTGTTTTCCAGAAAGAAACCACTGAGAGAAACCTTTAATCACATTTAATCACACTGTACATTGCAAGGAAAACAATCAGCAATGGATCACAGTATCTAATCATGTGATATAAAAAGAAACATTAAAAACTAGGGCAGAAGTGACTCTCAGAGGTTGTTTAGGTTGTGTCTCAGGTGTGTCTATTGACAGAAATTTCAGACTGCTATTAGAGGGAGACTGCAAGACCAGCATGGGTCTGAAAGGCTGGATTTTTAAACACAGGAAAACCTTAAACTGTGGGGAATACTGCCACAAATATATTTTCTTCCAGTGGAAAGATTTGGGTTTGGAGTTGTATTCTTCCTGCCAGCCCTGTGATAAACCAAAGAGGCAAAACCAAAACTGGCCAATCTACTTAGGCAGTTGAAGCTGGGAGCAAAACAAGAGGAGAGAATTTCATTTTGTAGTAAAACAAATTTAGGAACAAACTCGAATGAAAATATAAAGGAGATGCTGCTTGCTCACATCCTCTCGAAGTCGAGACAGCAGATTCCCAGCTCTCGGATAAATCACAGCACCATCTGCCAGCAGAGAGTAGAATTACATCATAAATGGCACATGTTCCCTAAGAAACACTTCGTCCCCTTCAAACGCACAGGAGATTTGACATTGCTTTCATGATAACCCAGCATTTAGCAAAAGCTGCCAAAAAAAGATGAACCTACATAAAAGCTAAATCAACATGCAGCTCCAAAACAGGCCAAGTTTTTCCACTGTGGAATACATCACTCTCCTCCCAGAGCTTGAATTTATCAGAGTTCAAGATTATGACCATTCAGTTACTGGGGTTTTATGGGTGACATTGGCCAAGGAAGCAGCTCTTGGCCCTCTGGTTGTCCCTCCCTCCTTCCCCTACCCAGCTGCAGCCCCCCCTGCACACAACCTGTGCACAAAGCCATGCAGAAAGCACCTGCCCACTTTTATCTGTCCCTCCTACAGAAAAAACTACACTTGCCACCCTCTCCTCATACCTCCCCCTGTGTAGCAGGATGCTTTGCCTGGAAAAACAACTTGAACAATGCTCTATTTCCAAAGCTATCGGTGGTAAATGAAAAAGGAAATCTCATGCTGCTTTTGGTGCTGATTAGTGCTGAAATCAGTATGACACATCAATCTCAAAGTTAAACATCCTGATAGTGACACAAAGACGTGGCAGACCTGGTAAAATACCTGGATAAAAGAACAAAGAAGTGCTACTCCTGATCACTTACCTAGAGGTGCTGGGCTGACACAGCTGGCCTGGAGACCTATGACTGACAGGGCATCACTTTACACTATAAAAGCCCAGTTCCAAATTTTAACAGAACATACCCCTTCTTGGGGTGTATGTGTGGAGATTCCTCCCTTCACTGGGGAGGCCCCTAAAGGTTATTCCTCGAGGCTGAGCAAAAGAAATCTGCCCATGGTCATTGGTATGGGTGAGTAACATCAATCTCTACTTAACAATTGTTCTTGCTAGCTTGAATACAATTGCTTTAATACAATTGCTTCAATGCAATTGCTTCAATATCGCTTCATAGTTCAGTATATTAAAATAGTTATAGCTCCTGTACTCTCTACTAAATATTCTGATTAAAATCTTTTTGTCTAATCATAATCATACTAAATCATATATATTTATATAAATACATCTGGTTTGCCATCCTTAATCCTGTGGGACAAAGTTTTATAAAGATTCGATTACGCCTAAATAAACCTTTACACAGAAACTATTGACAAAGTCTGGGGCTCAGACAGGATCCAGCTGCACTCAGGCTCCTCTCTAAGAAACACTTCAGAAAGCAAGGGGCATCCTCTCTGCACCTCATGACACAGGAGGGCTTCTCTAATGAACTTTGTCTGAAGCTCCCCCTCTGCCCCCGACACACTGCCTTTGATTTCAGTAGCACACAGTAAAGCACTTCCCAGCTGGGATCCATCTGCTCCTCCCATCTGCTCTGTCCTTTTCTCTCCCTTCTCTTCTGCCAGAGATCCTGTGAAAAGTCTCATTCCTTCTCCTCTTCTGCTGTCCATACGCCCATCTTACAGAAACCAGTTCCTCCTTCCTGTTTTCTCAGATATCCCCTCCAAACACCAAATCCTTATGGATACTGTGAACTGCACAGCTGCCTTCCTGCTAAACTCAACAGCAGGAAGAATGGCTCATCCCAATGTTGCTGGCAGCTCAGATCCATGAAGACCCTGTCCTCTGCTTACTATCTCTGGAATTCTGATCCTTTTTCTTCCTCACATTTAGCCATATCAACAGAACCATTCCTAGTCTTGGACTGGGTTCTTGTGGGGTTGCTACTGCCATGGCCCCAAGGTGTGGAGAGGGCTGGGCATGTCCAGATGGCAACCCAGGTTGTAGGTGTGCAGCCTGCACTGCCTGCCATCGGAATTCAGGTGCCCCAGCAGAGATTTCAGGAAAAAAAAGAATGACAATGGCCTCATTCCCAGCTCTGCAGACTGGGTATTGAGGGTCCTGGATACATTGCCATTATCCAACATTTTCCAGGAGTCTGACAGAGGATGAGTGACAGAGCAGGCACCCAAAACCAATCCATAGCAACTTTCAAGGTGGTCAGACCATTACAGCCTCACACAGGTGCCAGTCAGGAAATTAGGAGATTGTCACCAAAGACAAAAAAAAGTCTCAGAATGAGTGAGTGCTTTTTATAGGATTCTTCCTAGGCCAGACCAAAAGGTAATAATTTTTCTTACAGATTCACTCTGCAGTGAAAAACCCACACAAACTGCCACCAGTCCTCTGTTACTCCTTCTCTGGCATTTCTCTCTTTCATGGCAGCTCTTCAGAGCCTGAGCAATTCTCCATAGCCAGCCCCTACCAAACTGTGAGTATATAAATGAACAAGTGTTATATAAATACTAGATTGTTTATTTATATATATATATAAATATTTTTTCTTTCAGTGACTAATGAATATATTTGCTGTACCCATATGTAGTTAGGTTCATATCTATACAGACAGAAATCTATAATCTATACAAATAGAAATGTGAACAATCTCACAAACAAACAGGAATCAAGGCCTTTTCTAAATTTTATGTTTTGCATTTCTTCCCTGAATCTTGCAGAATAAAACTTTATTTCTTCTATTATGAAAAAGGAACCTGCACCAAGCTTTCTGCCACCACCCATGTAATCAGATTTGGGATTATTAAATTCACACTTTGCCTTCAGGATTTATGGTGAGTCATCAGCATGTCGATCCTCCTTCTCACATCTTTGCCTTATCAAGCAACACCCCAGTCTCACTTTTCCCTAATGTTTGATGAGGAGTGAGTTTGCTGTACCTACAGAGCAATGCTAATTGGGCTTTAATTGGAGCAGAGGGAGAGATGTTCCATCTCTGGGATGCAACTGGTGGGTCTGGAGCACGTGGCAGTAGAGACATCTGGTGGCTACCAGGAACACAGGGCCTCTGGAAGAAAACTCAGTGTGAGTCAGTGAAAAGCTAACTTAATCTAAAGAAGAGATTGTCAGGTCCACAGCAAATTCTGTGTTTGAGTCTTTCATCGAGTAAAATAGGTATAGATGCATATAATTGTTCCATTAACATGAGATAACTCAGGATTCATGACCCTCATTTTCTCTGTGAATACAGAGTAAGATTTCATCCTGCTCCTGAAACACCAAAGAATCCCAGTCATCATTTTATCTACATATACCTTGAACCTGATATAAAGTGAATGTTCCTGAGTGTGGTTACAGAACATATCTGTGAGGAAAACTAGATTCTTTCTATTGCATAAACATGGAATGGGGGCCAAACAGAGGTTATCATCCCAAACTCTGCACAAAGTCTTGCAGATCTGTGACTGAAATGGTGGCAAAAAATTCCCAGTGGCCCAGTCCTCAACGTGCTGCCACTTCACAGCTTATCATCTTTGTATCTCGCTATGGTAAGTCCCAGAACAACACCACTGTGTAAAAGGAGGCACAGATTTTGCACTTAAAATAATGTTTTCTACAAGATACATCCAGATACGTAAGATAAAAATATAGTAAAGAGAAAGGATTTATATCTAGCATGGGAAAGGCTCATAACTGAAGGGATGACATATGGGGAAACTAATTTATGGAAGGAGTCCTCTTCATGTTTGCTGCTTACTGCATGAGGTCTTTTTAGAAATTTCCACATGGTGAAGGCTTATATGAATTTTCAGTATTATTTCCTGCAGTCTGAACACAGCCTCCTGATGAAGCATTTTAGTACAGCTCAAGGAAGTGGTATCCTGTTATTTCCAAAGCAAGCCTGTAGCTGCCTTTAAACCAAACCAAACCAAACCAGCCAAACAAACAAAGAAAACCCAAAAAAACAAACAGAAACAAAAAACCACCACCACAACAACAAAACAGAGGTATTTCATGGAAGGCAAATGTAGTATTCATACTTCATTTGCTGCAAAAACTGGGGGAGGGGGAGAAACCCAGAAGCTGCAAGAGGTCATGGCTGGTGAGTCCAGCAGCTGTCTGCAACCCTAGAATAGCAAACTGAGTCTCTGCTTTGGCCAATTAGTGCCTAAGGGTACTAGGCACTTAAATTTTTCCCTGGAAGTCAACTACTGGGTGTGGAACTCGAGATTCCTGAGTTTTGATGTCCAGAAATACCAAGTACACATAGACAAGGGTTAATGTAAGTGTGCTTTGACCAAACAGGTGCTATAAATCCTTTCAGCTCCTTACCTTCTTGTCCCAGCTACACATTTAATCTCTATAATTTACCACCATTTTTATGTGCAATGTCTCCTCTCCTAAACTGCCCTGTTTTCCCACGGGGACACTTTTTAAAGGTCCCAAGGTTTGGGGAGGACACAGCTGGACATCACACATAAGGGAAGTAGCCAAAAAGGGACTTTGTGGTACAAGTGCAATGAGGGTTTTAGACAAAAAATTGCAGGCAGGGGATGCCATACACCCTCTTGCCCTTATGAGCCTGATTTGTCTGTGAGGGACTCAGCTCATTTTCCAAGGATCATGGCACCTGCAGGCACCCATTCCACAGGGCAGCAAGCAGCACAAGCTGGGTACCACTACGTGCTTGCTTACTCTTGGCTTTACAGATATTTTTTGAAAATATGCCTTGGTTTCATGAGGTTGTTGAGCAGGAGGGAAATGAAAAGTTACCACAGAGTCACAGAATGGTTAGGATTCGAAGGGAATTCTGGAGACTGTCCAGTGCCAAGGCAGAGTCACCCAGAGCAGCTCACACAGGAAGGCATCCAGGTGGGTTTGGAATGTCTCCAGGCAAGAAGATTCCACTACTTCCCTGGGCAGCCTGTTCCAGTGCTCTGCTACACTCCATATAAAGAAGTTGCTCCTCATGTTGAGGTGAAACTTTCTGTGTTTTAGTTTATGGCCACTGCATTTCATCCTGCTGCTGGGCACCACCAAAAAAATTCCCAGCACCATCCTCTTGGTACCCACCTTTGAGATATTTATATGCATTGAAATTCCCTTCCAGTCCTCTCCAGATTAAAGAGGCCCACCTCCCACAGTCTCTCCTCACATGAGAGATGCTCCGGAGCCCTCATCATATGTGTGAGCATTGACTGACATCCATTGATTAAACATTGCAATGGGCTGCCCAGCGAAGTGGTGGAGTCACCATCGCTGGAGGTGTTTAAGGAAGGTCTGGGCGCGGCACTCAGTGCCCTAGTCTGGTTGACAGGGCGCTATTCGATTGTAGGTCGGGCTCGATGGTCTCAGAGGTCTTTCCCAACCCAATCGATCCGGTGATTCTGTGGCGAAGGCCGTGTGGACGCTCAGGGGCTCTGTCCCCGGGGCCCCTCGGCGAGGCGGGGAAGGCGCCGCGCGCTTTGTGGCGCCGCCGGCGCTCCGGGCCCCGCTCCGTGCGCTTTGTGGC
>WBNO01007741.1:119363-156750 GCA_013400575.1 Peucedramus taeniatus
GGGCAGTGCCGGGCAGGGGCAGGGCCGCTGCCTCCCGCCGGCTGCTCCCCTGGGAGAGCCCTGGGCCGGCCCTGGGCCGCGGCTCCCCGCCTTCCCGTGGAGCTGCCGGGCGGCGGGAGGCGAAATCGGGAAGCGGACGGACGGACCGGCCCTGGGAATTACCAAACTCGGCTCCCTTGGCAGGGCAGGGCAGGGCAAGGGAGGCCGTCCAGCGCGTTTGTTTAGTTTATTATGTTTTATTATTTTTTTGATTGTTGTTTTTTCTGGTTTTAACTCCCTCCCCCATACCTGGATGTCTCTAATAAGAGGCCCACCTGCACGATCGCGTTTGAATTTCTCCATTTCCTCTCGCTGGGTCTGCGCTTGGGGTATCCTGAGCTTGTGGGTTTTATCTGTTTTGTTTCATAGTCTCTTTTTTTTTTTTCCCAGCCAGAGTTGTGATTTGAGGTTGCTTAGGGCAAGTGGAGTCTGAAGTGTTCGACTCTGCCGGGATCAGGGGTTTCATCTTAGGGCGGTACCAGGCTTTTCTGCACTAGAGTTATGCTCAGTTTTGCCAAAATAAAGGATTCCGGTTTAAAAAAAAAATATTCTTTCCCCTCTACTTCTTTTTTTTTTTTTTTTTTTTATCTCTTTTTCCTTTGTTGTGCCCTTGGGCATGGTGACGTGTATTACACTTGTACCAGCTACATCTTCAGCTGACGGGTAGTATTTGCATGTATTCATTCACAAAGAGTTGCACTGTTCAGCCCCACCTGGCCATTGTGAGTTGAAGTACTCTAGAAAACGCTTTTTGTTTGCCAGCGCTACTCTGGCTACAGATGTAAGTTGGCCTCTTGACAGCATAGTTAGAATTCCTTTACAAAACCAGGAGATGCAGGTTCTGCGTTGAGATGGACACATCTCGTTCTGATGTTCATTTATATCGTTTCACGTGATTATAGTAATAAACAACTTCATGATGTTTTATGACTTACTGAAAAGACATTAATTATATCTTCTGAAGTAGAATGCCCAAAAATACTGGGTTTTGTCTTAATCACACAAAATTATAAAAAGTGACCATATAAGAGGCAAAGGTCTGTACTGTGTTTTGCATGTTCTAATAGGTCCTCTTTTTTGAGTATCATTTCTGTGCTTATCAGTCCATCAGAAAGCAAGAAAAACTTCTCTTTGCTTATCAGTCTTGCAGTTAGGATAATTTTTCTTTTTTTTTTTTTCACACTAAAATTCTATGTATTGTTTATAAAGGTGAAGAAGTCACTGAAATGTTTAACATGGAACTGGACTTACATGAAGGGAAAATAATTTTAGTACAAAGATTTCTATCCATAGTCATAACCTTGTGCCCAAGAGCCAATTCCTGAAAAAGAAAACTTGAAACTTTCTGTGTTTTATTTTTATTTCTTTTGAAAGAGCTAGGACATAAGTTTTATTTTATTTTGTGTTGTTTTTTTCCCCTGTGTGACATTTAAGGCATGCTCAGTGGTTTTTATTAAACTTTCAATGGACAGGCTAAAACTCATGGAGTTCTGCCAAATTTGGATCAATTCAAATGAGAACGCTTTGTCCCATTGTGTCTCCCATATATTCTGATTCATTGATGGCCCACTTCTCTAAATACCACTGATGAGTAGGATGCAACTGTATCTACAGGACTGTGCTCTCATGCTGATACAGATTAATAAATCCTTGTATGCCCCAGACTCAGGTCCCTGGGTTCTTGTGATTGGTGTCTGCCCAGTTTGGTTCCTTTTCGTATCCATTGTTGGCAGCTGTTAGAGAAAATTTCTGCATGGTGGAATTTTAAATTTGAGCAGAACCCATTTAGTCTGGAGTAAAGTTGGGGGGGTTGTTGAATATGAGCATAACAGCAGTGGCACTAGTTGAGTAATAAAAACTCCTGATAATGTACTGGGAGTACTGACTTGGTGTGGAATACACTAAACATTCAGGCTTCCTGAAATATGAGGTCTTGGAATGACTTTGTTTCCTTAGTGTTACTCTTGAACAAATGCCTCAAAATCCCAATGCATTCCATGGGGTTGTCCCAGTTAAATGCCACAGTAACTGGAGACCTTCCTTAATAATCTTCAATTTTTGCTTTTTACAGAACTTGGTGAAACATATTTATTGCCCAATGCAGAGAACACAGCCTTTAATTCAACTTACTATAGAAATTTTAAGATTTACAACAGTCCACTGAAGAGCAGATATAACATTCAGTTAATAACTAGGGGCAATGACAGAGTTCTGTCTGCAAGAGTAAAAATACTATTTCTTAGAAGTACTTAATTTTTACAGCCCACAGAATAATTGAGCCCATCTGCCTGATGAGGGTTATTTAGAATTAAAGGAATTTTGTATTAGGATATTACTTTTTTCTTTCAGCTTGGTGTAAAATCAGCTTTGTAGCTTTTTTTTTTTCTGCCATAATTCTGCTGCATGCTTCCCAGATAAATAAGAACAACTCTTTTATGTGGCCTTAATGGAAAATTTATATTGGAAATCTGTATTAAATGAGTCTTGTAGACAAAGTATTTTCCCACCTCTTTGGCTGCATGTTGAAACCTGTTTGAAATTGTAATGTTGCTCTAAAAAGTGTTGGGTTTGGTAAATACACACAGAAATCCATCAAAGCAAAAAAAGCTTATTGAATTGACACTGATTTCTAAGGTGCTTTTTTATTATGGATTATGACACCCACAATTTTGGTGCTTGTCTATCCTACACTGTTCTCTTCCCCAAAAGCTAACACCCTCCTTCAGAACAGGAAATATTAGTGATGGATTGGCACCTCTGTAAAGAATGTGTCTGAATCAAGGATTAAAGAAAAACCTTGGACTGTTTATTTAAAATGCAAGTAAGCCTTTTGTTTAAAATAAAACTTATTTGCATTTTCAAAAGGCACACCTAGTGAACTCATGAAGAGAAGGTGATATTTTGGAGGTGATGAGACTCCTCAGGTCCTAATTCTCATTAATTAATAAACCATAACTGTCATTTACTTTGCATTTAGCTTTTGCAAGAGCAGATGTGTGGTTGTGCAGGTGTGTGTAATGAGCAGAATTCACGTGGCACATCCCAAAGCCTCTGCTGTGGTCTGGCACTGCTCACCACGGCTCCGGCTTCGGGCATCCTGCAGGCACAGTGTCCCTGCAGCCAGGATCAGGAGAAGGCATCCAAGGGCACTGGCCACAGAGATCCCTGGGAATGTGTCATACTGGATGAATGTTTAGAGTAGCTGATAGCTACATATGTATTAAGGTATGAAACAATGAGGTTTGTAAGATCTGGGAATTGTTTCCTGTTCGCTCAAAAGAACCAGCTCAGTTATTCCTGATTTTGGTCACTCATTCATGTGTTAATGGGTCGGTGCCCCTGTCCTGGGGTAAATGTAGCTTGAAAGAACCTGGTTGGTTGGTTGGCTGGTTTTCCTTTCCGTTTTCTTATATTTGTATGGTCTAATGAATAAAAAATAGTGTCCAAAATATGCATTTGACTTTGGCTTCATTCCTCATGTTCTTTCTACTCAGTGTTCAATTGGGGTCCAAGGCCGTATGCCTTAAAGTTGATGGGAATCAAGGATTTGACTCTTTTTAAGTTTTTATCAAGGGTTGGTGAAGGTTATTTATTACCTTTACTCAGAAAACTTAAGGTGCACTAAATCATGAGTATCTTACACAGAGTATCATTTTTCTTTTGGGAGGGCCTGCACTTGCAGGTGGCATAAACTGTTTTTGGGAAGTCGACAGGGAGTTATAAATGCATCCTCCATTCAGGAATTACATTGAGGAGTGTTTCTTGGGAAGTCACAGGTCCTTGAACAAAGTGCAGTGCCTGGTGTTGGGTGCTCTGCAGTTGGGGGAGCAGAGAGCTGCAGATGTGTGACTCGATCAGAGGATTCAGTGGTGCTCTCAGATGTGCTGCCTCAGCCACTGCCTGGTAAATCCTGTTACAGCTCTGGATGGAAGTGCCAGGGTAGCAGCTACTGATCCTGGGTGTAGCTTCCTCCCCATCTCTGGGAATGCTGTATTTGGATGGATGGATCCCTTTTATGCTGTGTCCTGTTCCCCCCTAACTTGCAAACCAGCAAGGCAGAGAATGTAAAGGGATTAATTGCCCTGTGTTTTTTATTTGGTAGCCAAATCCTTTAAATATACAGATTGATTTTCATCAAGTCCTGAGTATCTGCTGGAAAAATGACACAGCTTTGCTGTGCCTGTACTCAATTTTCATCAGTCTTTGAATAAAAAAGAAGGAATGGTCTGCTCTGTCTTCTTCTGTGGATGGTGCTATGTTTCCACTGCTTTCAGAACAGCTCTAGGTGAAGTGAATGACTGTTGTAATGTGTCTTTTAAATCTCATGTCTTTCAGGCACGGTAAAAAAGGGTGCTTTCAACTGACTGTAGAAAAATAAATGTAGTGACAACTAGTTGACATAAATTAAGGAAAAATCCTCCATCTCATTTCCAGTAACTTTAGGGATTTTTACTACAGCAGTCCCTGTAGTAAAACTTACTCAGAAAGTACATATGAACATTTAAAAGAGAATCTGTTTATTTTGGCCCAGTTTGTTCACTGCCCAAAAGCTAAATTGATAACTTAAAACTGAGTTGAAAAAGTTACCGTCTGCTAATTTAGCTGTAACACTTTGGATTTGTTCTTTCATGTTTTAGCATTAAGGAGATGCCTCATTGTGTTCCTAAAATCATTATTACAGCCATGCAGCAAACAGCAGCTTCTAGTGAGGGATAGAACAGAGGCTGTCAAACTCAGCAGCAGATGAATCCCAAGGAAGTTGCTCCCTCCTACACTTGCATGTGGCAAGGAACTGCTGATGGTAGATATGAGAGTAAGTTTGAGAACTCTCTGATTTAAAATGTCAGTTGGATCTGAAATTTTTTGCATGTTCAGAAGGGTAATATCACTTTATTTGAGGAATCAGTCACTGTGTGTGCTTAAAGATGTGCCAAATCTGCAACAAGCTCGAGAGGTGAGAAGTAGTTTTTTAGAAGGACTGGCAGTAGTTTTGTCTTTCTAGTATAACACTTCTCTTGGGGATCTTCAATACTGAAGAACATGTTTTCTGATTAAAAATTAAATAATCTCCTGCTGATACAATAATGTTAACATTATACAGGGAATTTGAAATCCAGGTTGTAAATTCCACTTACATGTGGGTATATAGCTATCCCTGCCTAGTACATGGAAAATTTGTAATGTGTTTGTGATTTCTTTTTTCTAAAGCTATAGCCAGATATTTTTAGCAACATTTTGGCTTCAAAATAAAAGTAATTTTTTGTGTTTGTTGACATATGAGTAAACACAGAAAAAGGACTGAGCAGTTAAAGGAGAAATAGATGATATTTTCTTCTTACAAATCTCTGCTAAAGTCAACAAAAGCAGTCTTAAAACTGATGAAATCTTTGTAAAGCTTCTGGGTATTTTAGATGTGATTTCATTTAGCTTCTGCAGCAGCTAAAGTTGCACATCTTTGTATTTGGATAAAACTTTCATTGTGGGGTTTTGCTTTGTTTTATTTCAGAATTACTGCTGGTGGTTTACATAGAATTTCTTAGAAACTTTGGGTTTCATTGCAGTACTTTCATAGTGAAAATGAAATTATCAGAGACACTTTATATTGCCCTAATTCTGTGACTTCAATGTACATGGCTTATCCTGGATTACTAGTTCTCTCAGTTGCTTTTTGTACTGGTGATTGCTAGCAAACAATTTTTCTGTTGCTCTTGTTGTTTAAATGCTAAAGAAAAAAATGCAAGTTTCACATTTAATTATATGCATGGAAGGAGAATAAAACTTTGAAAGTTGGCAGTCTGTAAATAGGGCAGCTGTGACTAATAGGACACTAGAAAAATATTTGTCAGTCCTGACTAGCTTTCAGTTCTATAATAGCAGAATTATTAAATTAACAGTGGAATAAATACTGGACAAAAAACATCAGATGTGAAGAATTTAGAAATGCTGAAAAAGTAATAGCCTAGGTTTGTTTTGAAAAAAAAGAAAACAGTAGATTGCAAATCCTCCTAATAAGGAGTTTAGGTACTATTTTTAACTGGAAGAGTTACTTTAAAGCTATCTGGCTTTACCCTGTGCAATATATGTGTGCAGGAAAGTAAAGGTAGGTGAATGTCTGAAATTGTGGATTTGTCAAGAGAAAGAGCAGGCTCATTCCCTGTGGGAGTTGGTGCTGGTGCTGTGGGGTATGGAAGCAGCATTATGGTCCAAGTGGAGTCCAGCTGCAGAATGTAATCTGTGTCTTGCTCTTTCAGGTTTGAGTATGAGCACAGTTGAAGAAGAGTCTGACACAGTGACAGTAGAAACCGTGAACTCTGTGACTTTGACTCAGGATACTGAAGGGAACCTAATTCTTCATTGCCCTCAAAATGGTATTGAATTGTATTTTATTGAATAGTATTTTTTTTCTTCATTGTTTTGATTGATCTAACCACCATACATCCCTGCCCACAAATTCTGTGAGCTACTCAGGTGCAGCTTACTGTACAAGAATTGTTCTGCTTTGTTTTAAAGAATGGTAAAATGTTGAATTAGGTATAAATCCCAAAACTGCCTGTGTGTGCCCAGCAAACACACAGCTGCTTTGGTTTATTTCAGTTGAAACGGATTGTTGGAACCAAGCATGTACCCAAATTTCTCTCAACTGATTTGTGTTCAACAGACTGTGGATGGAATTTTCAAAGAAAATGCATGTTGAAGAGAGCATGGGGACTGGTGTTGCCCATAGCTTAGACCAGGTTCCCAAGCAGAAACAAAACACTGAACCAGCCTGTCACATTGGCTTCTGCTATTTGCTTTGGCCAGCTTTTTAGGAGAACTCTGTCCAAGGCTTCTTAGCTTACAGGAAGTAACCTGGGTGTGTTTTTGTTGTTAGAAGCTGATGAAGTAGACTCTGAAGACAGCTCTGAACCTCCACACAAGAGGCTTTGCTTATCAGAGGATGATCAAAGCCTTGATGATTCTACTCCATGCATTTCTGTTGTTGCAGTTCCAAGTAAGTTCTTTTATGTGCTCCTGTAGCAAATATATCTGTTGGTAAAGGTTAAAAGTGGACTCTTGAATCACAGTAGAATATTCTGCATGGGTTTTTTTTCTTCCAAATTTTATTAATATACTTGGGTATACTACCATATATACTGTCATATACTTGGAAAATACTATCTTTTCTTTTTTCAGCCTTTGATAGTTTTGCAGCAGTTAGTACTGGCAAAATAAGCCTGTGTTAAAATTTAGACACCTGCAGGCACAAGTGCATTGAATGAAATGAAGGATAAGTAAATTAGCAACTAGATGCTCTCCTGCAAAGAGATTTGGGGTTTTTAATGGTCAGACAGTACAGTTAGTATTTCAGTGTTTTATAATATTGAGGTGTGTGTAAAAGAGATTGATGTAAAAAATATAGGATAAATACTGAATTAGTCTTCTGGAAGTTGATTGAATATTAGAAAGTTTAATATAATCTCCCAAAGGCAGACAAAACCAGATCTAGTTAAAATATCAATTTGCAGTACCTAGAGTGCATGTTTATTTGGTGAAACTAGGTAAAAATTCCTTAGAAGTAAAGGCATTATCTTGTTGAAGTTGAAGGAGGACTGGGGAAAATGCATGCAGCCAAAAGATTTGAATGTTGTCCTTTAACAAGTGCAAAATGCTGTAGGTAGGGCTGGAAAAGAAATATTAATACAGTTTCAAATTTTTGCATCAAACACATTTTGTTCATGTTTCACATTAGGTCATAGTTGTCGTCAAGCATAAAACTGAAGGTTTCAAAATCCGTATTTTAATTTTATGAAGAGAAGCAGTGGATAATCATTTTAGTAAATTTACTGTGTCAACAAATAAATACCAAATAAGGTTCTTCAAAATTTTCACTTCAAAGGCAGCAGTTTAAAAAACTTGTATCATGTGTAAAAAAATGCTTCAGGAGTTAAATATGCAACTAACTTACCCATTCTGAAGTTTCAGAAAATGATCAGAGCTTTGAGGTGACCATGACTGCTACCGCTGAGGTAGCTGAAGATGAGATTAATGAAGGAACTGTTACCCAGATTCAGGTACAGTAAAACTTAAAATTTTGCCTATTTGATGTATGCTTTTATTTAAATTGAAATGAAAAGAAAAACAAGTATCAGAAATGCTTACTAAATGAATAAGACTCCTTGAAATGAGTGTATGTGAGCAGGGATCTTGTTTGGAAAAATGCTGGTCTGTAAAAGGACAATTGAATAATTTTATGTATGAGAGAAGTTATTTGTAGTTTTAAGTTACTGCCCAAAGAGCAGTTCTGCAAAGAGTTAATAGAGGGAACCCTCCACTGGTAATTATGTACTGTTGTGATCTGCATGGATGACAAGTTTATCTGTTATTTCTGTCATTCTTTGATTATAAATTAAGCTTTATAACAGCCTTTAAACGGGCTTTGTCTTGTCACCAGTCATACCAGTTACATGCAATTTTCTTTACCATGTTTAAAAGTTCTAGATTGGAGATGCTGGATATAGTCCTGTTTCCACCACAGCCAGTGAGACTCTTCTTACTGTACATTAAACAAGATGAAGAATGTTACCTAATTAATTCTCACAACATCTGTATTTTAATATGCTAAATCTTACTCAGATGTTTTAAGAAAGGTGATGGTTCCAATGCCACATCTAAGACATGACACTTTTGAACAGTCAGCAAGGTGATGAGGTGTGCTGATTTAATTTTCCTTCAAACTGTGTCTCCATGTTAATTGCAAAGGGATATAAACAACTGAATATCTGACTGTATAATTTCATATTGATCTTTTCAAGATTCTTCAGAATGAACAGTTGGATGAAATCTCCCCAATGGGCAATGAAGAAGTATCAGCTGTTAGTCAAGCCTGGTTCACAACCAAAGAGGATAAGGATTCTCTAACCAATAAAGGTAGAGTATTCCAAATGCAGTTCTCCCATGCTGTAGAAAGGTAAACTATTCCAAATGTCTCAGAACATTCTGCAAGTTGCATAAAGTAGTCTCTGGTCTGGCTTTTTGGAGATGGGCCATGCCTGCAGTGGTTACAGTAGTGGCCACAGTAGAGAAGGGCTGTGGGTGCTGTGTGTCAGCCCAGACTGGGCAGAGAGTTGTGTTTGCCTGGTCAGGAGGTGGGAAGCTGCAGCAGAAGTGGGGGACACCAAGCAAAAACACAATCCATGCTCAGGTTAATGGAGTTGCTTCAGAAGAAGAGGGTTCCTGCACACCAGGACCTAATGAAATAATCTCTACTACTCCAAAAACTTCCACCCCACTGGGCATTCCTCCCTTTCCAAATATATCTGTGCAATTATGTAGTAGTTGCTGAACTCAAGAAATTTTGTCTTATCTTTCCACCCCACAGGGGAAGTGGCTTTCTAAACCTAGAGAATAAACTTAGTGTCAAAGGAAGACATGTTGTCTCTCTGGTTTCCTCAGCCCCTCTACAGTTTTTCTTACTTTGACTTTTACTTTTTCTAGAGGGAAAAAATTTTTTCCAGTCAGTTAAAAGACACCCCCTCTTTCTGTAAGAGACCTTTAGGAAGAGACACAGCATTGTCAGCTGGTCAAAGGAGGGCACTCAATCTGGTGGTTCCAGTTAAGAGATTAATAATTTCAGGAAGATATTTCTAGTAAAATATGCCAAGAAAAAATATTTGAGAATCTCTACTGGCTGAACTTTTCTTTTAAGCTCTGTGGTTTGTCACAGAGATCAGCAGTGGAGAAATGCCATTGTGTGTCTTCTTTTACAGTAGCCCAGAGTTTGGCATGTGTTGCCTGAGCTCATCACTTTATAGCAGTCTGTACCTAATAATGCTTTCTTCCCAGACCTGTGGGCAGGTTATGATAATCTTGACTATGAATATATGTCCTTTCCTAAAATAGTCTGGTATTAAAGGTTATTCCATGTAAGGAGTAGCAGTGTCCCATTAAGTCAGTTCAGAGGCTTGGACCTGTGTGAATCAGTTACTGGAATACATTATTTTTCTGTCTCTGTAACTGAGGAAGAAGAGATTGAAGCTATGGGACACAGGGAAAGAGTACTCTCTCATCAGTTCCAATGGAATTAGTAATAATGCCTGTACTTTTCATTATAATTGGATTTGAGTAGACAGTCTCTTTGGTGTGTTCTGTCTCTCAGCTCTAGTAATTAGCAGGCTGAGAAGGAAGTACCCTGATTTTTCTGAGCAGAGGTGGGCAGATAGCCAGCACACACCAATATGTAAACTGGGTCACACCAGCTGGGTCAGTTAAAAGTATGGTCTGACCATAAGGGGAAAAAAGGATAATCTAAAGTAGGAATATTTTAATGTTTTATTGATAGACTTCAGGTTTGAAATTTTGTCTCTGAATAAAGTTTGCTTTTAAAGCTTAGCTGGCATTGTAGTTACTAAAGGCATAGACAGAGAGGAAATGTTGTTTCTATTGGCTTGCCACTTTTATTTGGGGAAGTAAAAGACCCACCACAAGGTTTTATGTTGGCTGTGACCTCTGAGCATTACTCCCAATGCAAAAAGAAGGAGAGAGATGGGGACCAGTTTGTCAAAAAGAGGCTTAATGGAGCATTTGCCTCTATGAAAAGCACTCACAGTAGGTGGCACTGCTCTCATGTTCAGGAGTGTTAATGCATGCAAGAGAACCCCACCTTGTTGCCAATTCCTCAGGTAATCTTCTGAGTCGAATTTTAAGTTCCAGTTTCTGGAATCATTTTGAGTGCATGGAAATTTCAGCTGTCGTTTTAAAGACAAATTTTCTAGTTGCAGCTGAATAGAAAGGCTGAAAATGTGACTTGACAGCACATAGAGGAGTTCATGTTCTGTTTTTAAAAATGGGATGTTTTTGAAGAGGAGTCTGACTCACATTATTTAAATATTAGTTGAATGTTACTGTCAGTTATGAAATAACATCTGTTTAAAATTAATGCTAGTTATATTTTAGTAGCTAAAATTATTCTTTTCCTTGTTAATTGCAGTATGGGTCATGTTTTCAGATACTTCTGTTCTTGCTGTTTTTCTGGCCTTTACTTCAGTAATTAGTTGTCATTTCTATTTTCAGGCCATAAGTGGAAGCAAGGGATGTGGTCAAAGGAAGAAATTGACATTTTGATGAGTAACATTGAGCGTTATTTAAAGGTATGTTTAGAGTATGTTCCCTGCTCATTGATTTGGTGATGCAGTTCCTGCTAGAAACCAACTTTCTTTAGTACTTCCCAGAATATGCAATAAGTGATTTGGATTGGTTTGTTGTAGTCAAATGGGTATTTGGTCATCACCCATTTGAAATACATAAGCAAATTTTATTCATAGACAGGATTTAAGTACTGCTGAATGTAATATTACTTTTAATTTTTGTACTAGATATAGCCCATTTTGAGCATCCTGACATGACATTTTAAATGGTTAAATCTCTTTCTCTGACTGTACATTGAGGACTCATAAAATCTTTGTTGAAGATGGTGGAAAAAAATTGCTCTAGCAGTTTCCTTACTGAGCACTGAATACAACTTCCAGACATCCTTGGTGCCAAGTCTGTGATTGTGTACTATAGTAGCAGGATTCCAGTGTGTGCTTTCTTCCCCTTAAATTACTGGGGTCAGAGTTCAGTGTAAATGGGCATGTGGTGAACACACTGATGGTGATAATTGCCCATAAATCATATTTGTGGTAGGCTTGCAGCTGAGAATATTTGAGCTGAGACCTTACAACTGAGAATATATAGCCTGGATATTACAGTTTCACCATCCTTCACTTGTGGTTTAAAAAAAAAGGCCTGAATTTAGTGTTCATTGGAATAAAAATCTGCAGTATTAGTTGAAGAGAGTGTGTCTGCCCACACACATATTAGAGTTTCTGACACAAAATCATTCATGGGTAATACTATGTTTTAAATCTAGTGAAGCTTTTTTAAGCTAGCTAAATATTTTTTCTGAGTTACTGATAAAGCATTTGATTCATTCTTTTCCCATTTATCTGCTTTCTTGTACTGCTTTGAAAAAATGGAATATAGTGATCCTTAGTGTAAGCTGAAGTTAAGCTTTACTGTTATACTTCATTGCAGTGTTTTTGTATTGAATTTATTTGAGTTTCCATCAGAACAAGAGTAGTAATTTAATTGAAAGAAGTCGCTTTTGCATAAGGAATATCTAGAATTATGTAATAAATCAATATAGCACTGTTTGACAGCCTTCCCTTGTATGGCCCCAGACTAATTCCACCACAGTACTTATTCCATCATGTTCTATATGATGGTTCCATTTTTGATCTTAAAATATACATTGGACAGATTTTTTTTTATTATATGTGGATAGGTGTTAGAATTTCTGTGTCTCCCTGGACTCCAATGTAAAAAAACCAAAACAACAAAACCTAGTCTTCAAGGGTTTGTATTTGAGGGAGCTAATCCATAAATACTCAGTTTTACTTTTGAACTGTAGTATTTGTGATACACAGAAAGTTGCATAATGGCTTCAGTTCTTGTGTTCTACTTCTTGATTCCTAGGAGACTTTATCTAAGGTGTTTTGTTTGTGGTTTTTGTTTTTGTTTGTTTTTTTTTTAAATGCTTTGTTCTAGGCTCGTGGAATAAAAGATGCCACTGAAATTATATTTGAAATGTCAAAAGATGAAAGAAAAGATTTCTACAGGACAATAGCTTGGGGTCTGAATCGGCCTCTCTTTGCTGTCTATAGAAGAGTTCTTCGCATGTATGATGACAGAAACCATGTTGGAAAGTATGAAACCCTCTAATGTGCATGGTTTTATTGGTATGAGTAGGGTCATGTATTTATGCTTGACATGTTCTATGTGAGACAGAAAATTTTAGCCAAACAGACCTAGATCATACTAATACGTCACTTCTGCTCAGTTTTGGTAGATCATTCTTGGCAATAGTTTTGTTCAACTGAAGGTATTCAATGACAGCTTTAACATCAATGACAGCTTTAACATAATATAAAACCCAAAACAAAGGTGTATAACAGATTCTGATACGATGAGAGGACTTGGACACAAGGATGGATCTGCTGAGATGTAACTTTTTCTAGAGCTGTGACCTGGAAGTAATTGATCTTCATCCCTTGTGCCCTTGCTTGCCATTTTTTTTTAAGCAGTGATCTGGTGCTATCCAGAAAGGATACTGTATTTTAGTTTTTAAGGTAGTTGAAAATTAAAAATATCTTCTCAGTGCTAAAATACTTTTTTGATGGAAAGTCAGCTTTATGGTGATGGTGAACAGGGACAGTAAGAAGGAAGCTGTTTATTTGAAAGACTAATGCAGAAAATTCTAATTCTGTTCATAGGAATAACATCACGGAGAATGAGGAAATTTTCTGACAAATAAGAGGAATCTTATACCAGTTAACCTTAGAAGTGCACTAATGTGGAAAATGGCATTTGTTCCTCACACTCTTTTGAAATATTCAGTCAGATTGTGTCTTACAGCTGAAATTCCTTTATCTCTTGTTGTAGCTAAATGTGTGCTGTGTGGTTAGTAAAATAATAATATTTATGCTGTATGCTTTCTGTTTAAAATAATGTCTTTTTATTTACCTATTGCTTAGGTATACTCCTGAGGAAATTGAAAAGCTTAAAGAGTAAGTTATCTTATGAACAAGGTCACTCTTCCTTGTTTATATTTAGTAGCTTGATCAATTTTTAAAGTTTTCCTTATATGAAATCACTGAAGAGTTACAAATAAATTTGACTTCTCCAACACTACCCAAAAGTAGTCGTTACTATCTAAAGAAAAATTAAACTACATTTGGATTCTTTTAATTTTTTTTCTAATGTGTGTTCAGGACCTAACAATATGCAACAAAGTTTTAAAGCAAAGCTTCTGTTGTAACTAGGAAAGTTTCAGATGTTTACAAGCACAATCAATATTTGCAATTATGAGAAACGGAATTTCCTTTTCTTTGTGAAATTTGAGCAAAGGTTATCCCTAAAGGAAGTGGCAGGTCAAGAGTAGGGTCTCCCATAGGAAATATTACAGATACATAAATTACCAGTACAGCTCAAAAAGTCTAATTTTGAGTATGAACCTCATAGATCAAGGAGATGGGGCTGCAGACTTTATCACCTCCTGCACATTTCAGGGTTGAGCAGTTGGAAGAAATGTTGGCCTGAAGGAAGGAAGGGAGTATATTGCATTGCACTGATGGATCTGTTTGGATCAATTGAGCTGGTTTGTGTCATTCACAAGGTGCCTGTGGTTCCAGATGTGTCAGAACTACTCATGGATCAACATTTTAAGCAACCTGCTGTCATGTGAAGGAGGAAGATGATTGCTAAAATGATGAACATGATTATGCAGTGTTTTGCTAAATTTAAATTGTAGGATGCCTGGGTTGTCATCAGGCATTATTGAAATTTCTCAAGTGCTCTCTACACCACCTGAAAATCATTGAGGAACCTGTATAGAATGGAAATCAGCTGTTTATCTAAACATTCATATTGTGTTTAACACACTCATTAAGCCTCACAATCTTCCTGCAAGACAGATACTATGCATTTATAAGTATCTTGTGGCTTAGCTGGTCCAAAAGGCTTCTAGAAACACATAGGAAAAAGTAGCAGAAAATACTAATAGTAAAGTAGCAAAGTGATTTCCCCATTCTCTCTTTAAGCCTGTAAACTCCACATTCATCCTGTTTTTATTGGAGAATATTTGATATTTTGGTGATTTCCTAACTGCATATAGTGCTAATGAGCACATTTCTCTTTAGGCTGAGAATAAAGCATGGTAATGATTGGGCCACAATAGGAGCTGCCCTGGGGAGAAGTGCTTCATCTGTAAAGGATCGATGTAGACTGATGAAGGATACCTGCAACACAGGTGAGGTAAATGCTGGTGTCAGAAATAGATATTCTGGTTAAAATTCTGTCCCTTGTGTTTAATGGTTGTAGACTTACACTGTGTTTGGTGTAACAAACAAGAGAGAGACAGATGCACTTCAGGAGTAAAGTACTGTTTATTTTGTAATGTATATATTCAACTAAAGGAGAATTCAGTCAGACCTCGTGCAAATAATGTGCACTAAATGGCTGCATGGTTAATTCACTCCAGCTAATACAGTTCAGATAGCTTGGAACAGTTTTCTCTGGTCACTATTTGGACAAGTTCTGTGTGGCCTTATTCATCTGTGGGAGGAAGAGAGAAGAGGAATTTGTCAGCAGAACAATGGAATTGTTGATTTGTTAATCAAGAATGGATATAATATAAATTGTTAGTAATTAAGAACAGATATATCCTCTTCACAAGTTAATATTTGCATCTGGAATAAGGTGTTGGACATGGCAGTTAAATGTCTGCTGGCATGTTATGGATCAGAACAGAGGGTATATGCTGCTAGTTAAGTTGGAGGGCTTCTCTGTCTTTCAGGAAAGTGGACAGAGAAAGAAGAGAAAAGGCTGGCAGAAGTAGTGCACGAGCTGACAAGCACAGAGCCAGGTGACATTGTCACACAAGGTGTGTCGTGGGCTGCCGTGGCAGAGCGGGTCGGGACGCGCTCGGAGAAGCAGTGCCGCTCTAAATGGCTCAACTATCTCAACTGGAAACAAAGTGGAGGCACCGAGTGGACCAAGGAGGATGAAATAAATCTGATCTTGAGGTTTGTTACTTTAGTTACTTTTAAGGGTTTGTAATGTGTTGCTAGCAGGATTCCATTGGGGTCCATTTTGCTGGTTTCCTAGACACTGAAAATTCTAGAACCTTCCAAAAATCACTGCTGTGTTTACAGTTCCCAGAGATTTATTATTGAACATATTTTTTGTTTTTTGTTTTTTTAGTGAATGTTAGTGTTCGTGAAAGGTGTCAGATTGAAAACCCTGGAGACTGAAGTCTTCTTTATTCCACAGAAAAGGTACAGCACAGGCAGCAAACCGTGCAAGCTTCCCACACGTTGCCCCACCGATGCGCTTTAACCCTTAACTGGAGGGTAGCTCAGTCTCCCTGCCCGTTCAGTCCTTGGCCTCTCTGCTGAGATGACCAACAAGGGTCAAGTGTGGTGGTGGTTTCTGTGATGTGGACATCTTGTCTACAAAGAGCTAAACTGAGACTGCAAATTAATTTCATGTAGGCCAACAAACACTGATTGGATATCAGCATCTCTGACTACATTTGAACTGGCAACCTGGTAGTGACTTTGGAAATCTTTTGCTCTCTCCAGTCCTCCTCCCATTTTGAATGCCTTTAACTCAAGCTTTTTAGCCAGTGGATTTTTATGGTTGGGTGGGAATAAAAAGCCAAGACATCCAGGGAATCTAAGGATTATTTACAAAGTAGTATTAAAAAATTTACTGAAACTGTTTGACATAAACTCAAAATGAGGAGCCTGAGTCCACATTTCAGAATGTGCTGGGTGTATTTCTTAGTATTTCTGGTTTGGTCTGTCCAGATATCCTTTAGTCATCCTACAGGATTGGTTTTGGTAGTTTTGTTTTTTTTTTCTTTTTCGTTTTTACTTCTTTCTTTCTTTAGCTAGCAAGAGTGCTCTTGCCTTATTTGTGAAGAGGACTTTTCTTAACTTCCACAAAAATATTTTCCCCTCACTATTCACCTCTCTTTCATATGCTCTATGTACAGATAAGGGCAATTCAGACATTTTTAGTGGTAGATTCTGGTAGAGAAGTCTGTCCCTTATCTGGAGAGCCTGGTGGGATTGATTTATGAGAAAGTGTTTAATGCTGTAGTTAACTTCATCTACTTTGGCTAAGAAGCATCTGAGAGAAGGCAAAAATCTGTGTTAAGGACGGATGGTTGTTATTTAGAAGAAAACAAGTAAATATCATAACATGAAATTAATTAAGTGAATGTTCAGAGTGAATCTCAGGAAGTATTTCCTGCCTTGGAGATGTGTTTGGGGACTGTTTTTTTCAAAAAGAAAAGATGCAAGTACCACCACTTGGAATGCTACACGATAATCCGATCTAAGACCTAATAAATAAGTAAATAAGGAGAATAATCCTGCATGGCAAGGAGATGGACTGGATCATCTAACAGGTCTAGTCCATCTTCTGTTGTTTATGATTCTGCTTGACCTCTGGCAGCGTGGAGCCTTGGAAGCCTGTGTCGATTCCTGAGCTCTGGTGGGCTGGTCACTAGCATGTCGTTCTGCGCTGTTACGTGTGACACGGCCGGACGTGTGCGACACCCCTGCCGCTCTGGAGGGCAGTTTCTAACAGCTCAATGTTTTCTGTATCCTGCCAGGATAGCGGAACTTGAAGTTTCTGATGAAAATGACATCAATTGGGACTTACTGGCTGAGGGATGGAGTAGTGTCCGCTCCCCACAGTGGCTTCGGAGTAAATGGTGGACCATTAAAAGACAGATTGCAAACCACAAAGATGTTTCATTCCCTGGTAATGTACTACTTGCACACTTCTCTTCTGAAAACTCCTTTCACATATGTCAAAGGAATAAGGCCGCATTTTGTTGCCTGCTTACAGCATTGCTGGCCAAAGAGCACATTGCTCCTTTGCTGGAAGTTACTGGCCCCTTGGATCTGCTGGCTGAATTGCTCCTACAAGCAATCCTTAAGTGTTACAGTCAAACAGGCCAAGCTGATGTGTACAACTAGACAGACTTTGCCATCCCTTCTCACTTTGGCTAAAGTGAGAGTATGTATATAAGCAGCTCAGCTGGCAGATCTCAGATGATGCTGATCTTTGGTATGGAGGGCAGTGACCTCTTCAGGTGGAAGAGGATATGTATCTGCAGCCTAACTATGGTCTCAGATTAGATGTGTTGCCTTTACGATGTTAAAATGTAATCTGTGTCAGGTGCTGAGCCTTAGCTGTAGACATAAAGTAGATCTACTACTAGCTGCAGTGAGGAGGAGGGGAGGAGTCAGGAGTATATAAAGCTCCCCCAAATACATTTCATACCATTTTCCCATTCTGGAAAACTAATGCCTAAGCCAAAGGGGTGTCTGTGACCTTCAGACCTCCCTTTTTCTTACTTGGGGAGAGGAAAAAAATCAGATTAGTCATGTCATAATTAATGAAAGATGTCATTTAATGCACACTTGGGCTGTGGTTGACAGTGTGGTTATGTATTAGTCCTGCCTCAAGGCTGCAGCTGGGAGGAGAGCCCCTGTTACCACACATTAATAGGCAGTTGTTGCATCAAATAATTCATAAGATAAATTCAGCACTGAATCAACAGGCTCTGCTCTTTCCCCTGACAAAGGGGAGATGTTTAGGCAGTTTGCTGTAATGAATTCTAGAAAAGCTGAGGCCTCAGGTTTTATGACCTGCTGTTACATCAGCTGCTCCCTCAGCAGGGCCAAAGCAATCATAAGGAAGGGTGGATGGTTCTGTTGGAGCAATGTGCCTTCTCATGCACAGGTGAAGAATTGTAGTATAACCACTGTGGGATTCGTTCTCTCTTGCTCCCCATTTTCAGTGACATTTCTGTCAAGCTCTTGAACAGATCTGCTTCCGTGTTGTAGAATATTGGAGGATTTACTTGTGGTATCAGCATTACACAGCTAGTGATACTGGCACTTGATTGTAGCTTGGGGATATATCAGGCTTCATTTTAGAGAATTCCAAAATTTTATTGCCTATGTGTTGTTTTTTTTCCCCCCAAGCATCATGAAGTGCCTGGGTTCCATGAGGAAATCTAGTTCACTGCTGTAGCTGGCTATAAATGGTCCATGTATGTGCTAAATGTCTAGTTTCTGTATCTCTGGAGATTGCTTAAGTTCCAGATTCTGTAGGATTTTGTTTGCTCTTTTCATCTTGGGTAAATTACCAATTGCAGCATTTCAAATGTGCTTGTTCAACCTGCTTTAGCATGAGTGTTTTTTTTCTCTCAGTGCTGATAAAGGGTCTTAAACAGCTCCACGAGAACCAAAAAAACAATCCAGGGCACCAGCTTCCAGAGAACAAATGTGGCAGTGGCTTAGCAAACACTAACTCCAGCTCGGGGGTGCAGCACGTGCAGATCCGGGTGGCTCGCTTGGAGGAGGGCACGGGCAGTGCCCCGAGCCCCATGGCAGCTCTGCAGATCCCAGTGCAGATCACCCACGTCTGTAAGTACTGGAACAAACCACTCACACAAAACCTGAAACTTGCTTCTGCTGAGGTGCTGAAGGAGGAGTGAGCATGTCTGAAAGAGTTGTATTCATTCTCACTTGGTCGTGCCATAACTTCAGATGAAACTTTTTTGTGTTCCGTTTACCTGTTTCTAACTTGGTTAGGCAAATTTAGATATTGCTGTGACTGTAGTTCCAAGAAGCTGCAATTGAAGCCCCTGGACACAGGTGTTGTAGGTGTCTGTGTGTGTGTGTGCACACAAGAGTTTGCCACGTAACCTCTTCTTTGAAAAGCCTTCAGTGCACAAACCTCTTCATGAGGATAGAGTGTGTATGTTCATTCCTTAAGTTGTTTCTGGTCACTCTTGTGCAGTGAACATCACTTACAAGTTCTTTTGTAAGTTACATAGACTGCTGTCCCTAAGTTCTGATGCAGGGCTCTTAAGGGGAAGGTATAGGTGTTTTTTCTGGTCCTTTATTATGCAGTTATTTCTAGTCACACTCTGGAAAATGGTAGCTGCTAAGTCACACCAGCATTCAGCCAGTGTTCTGCTAAAGCACTGTATTTTTTTTTAAGTTGATGCTTCCCATGCTCTTAAGGATGAACTTTGCTCGTTATCTAACATTGATTACCAGATCTGCTCTTGAGTGTAGTTCTTACTGCTTGATTTTGTAACTAATCTTATTAAGTAACTCTAGTCACATGCAGTCACATGCAGTCTGTCATCTGCACTGTACATTATTTTGCACCATTTGTCATTTGTAAATTTTATTAGGAAAATTTAGTGCTTTGGTCTTGCTGATTACCAAATCAGTTACAGAATATTCTGAGTTGGAAGGGATCCACATGGATCATCAAGTCCCAGCTCATAAGTGAGTGGCCCATACAGGGCTTGGACCCATAGCCCTGGCATTATTAGACCCTGCTCTGACCAACTGAGCTAAGCTGATTGGTCCACAAACCGATTCTTCAGACTGTGCCTGAATAGGCATTTGGCATACAATTTTCTGTTTATAATTTTATTATAATCAATCTATCTTAATTTATTTATTAAGTGCTGTCTTTATTTTGTGTGGTTTATTTTCTGATTAGAATGACAGATGACACCAAGCCAAGAACTTTTTGTCTGTCATAGTATGTCTGTGTCTCAAACTTTGAATGAAGCTTGATCGAAGCAGATGGGTTTTGATGAGCAGGCAAGATGGGCTGGGATCCTGGAACCTTTAGTCATTTCTGAATTGAATCCTGTAATGGTTATTTTGTGACTTCATTTGTCCATGTCTGCCTAACAAACCTTTTCCCCCATTTTGGTCTGCTTTTCTGAAGAATTTCTGGTTGTGTAATAACAGCGAATATTGTATTGTGTGTTTCACAGTCCCATAAGAGCTGAACCTATTAGCCACTTTCAGCTGCATTTGGTGGAAGGCTCAGGGTTTCAAAGGGGCAATTCCTGAGGTTTTATGAATATACTGGCTGGGTGACTGACAGGTCACACTTTACAGCTCTCTGCTACTGAGTACCAGGAAATCTGCAGCAGGAAACCTTGAACATGTCACTATAACAATAAAAGCTCCAAAAATTGAGCTTTTATCTTCTTAAGAGACCAAAATTACTGTATTTTGCAGCCACAGAGTCTGAGATGGCAAAGTTTCCAGTGCTTGGGTCACTGTTATCACCTTGTACATCTTTTCCCCTTTTGGTATTTAGGAAGTTACTGGAAAACCCCAAGCAGAGTATTAATTCGGTTTCAGCTTCCTGGAACTTCTGATTTTTTTTTTAAGAATAAGTAGAAATTGTAATTATGGTTATAAAGTTTTGAGTACAAGTTGTTTGGACCTGGTGATCTTAAAATACCTTGTACATGAACTGTTTTCATTGCTTCTCTTCACTGCTTTTAGAATTAGTGGAGCTAATTGCATAAATAATTACATAGCTGTAGTAAGAATACTTACAGCTTTTATACTGCAGTCATAACACACAGGATAGGCAAATATCTGGGAAGCATCTGAACTTTCATCAGGGGTGGACATACTGTGGAAGGCAAAAAATATTAAAAATACAAAAAAGGAAAAAGAGGTCTGTGGGAAACACAACAGTATTAAGCCTGACACTGGTTTAAAACAAGCAGTACATGATCCAAAGGATATTATTACACCAAAGGGTATCGTTACATTGGAACCTCTTGCAAATCTCATTACAAAAAGTAATTAAATCATGTCAGAAACTTTATTTTCTGCTTTTATCTCTGTGTGCTAAACCCATACTTACTTCCTTTTGCTCTTTTGGATTGTAGAATGCTCTCTTTAAATAGAATTGTATCTTGGGTACCAATTAGAGAACCTTGTCATTAGGACTGCAGCCAGTTTTCTTTTTCCTCTTAGGGGAATTAACAGTACCCTGCCATGTATTAATTATAGTATGTTATGCTCTCTACAGGGCTGAACATTCTGGTTTACATACTTTCCTTTTCTTTTTTTTTCCTTCCTTTTGCAGCCTCAACCGATTCCCCTGCTGCTACTGTTGACTCTGAGACAATAACACTGAACAGTGGAACACTGCAGACCTTTGAGATCCTTCCAGTAAGTAACTGGTGTTTGTTACTGTGGTTTTTTCTTTTCAGCACAGCTACTTCTTAGACTATAGAAGTGTGCATTTCCCAAAAAAAAAAAAAAGGGAAGGTTTTCAAGTAGAAAGAAGAGTTATAAAACTTATTTCTGAAAGTGTAATCCATTGGGGCTGCCAGGTAATCTGTGAATTATAGTTCAATGCTTGAAATTTGCTTTAATTCTACGAAGTTTTCCTTTGTGTTTGGATTTTTTTCATTGTTGAAATCTGACATAAAGGAGCCAGCAAAAGCTCCCAGCAAGTAAAGATTGTCTCAGTTCTATTGTCCTCTGATTTATAGCACAGTTTTCTTCCATCTCAGTCCAAAAGTAAGTTGAATTTGTTCCTTTTTTACCTGCTGTTGTACAGCATAATATAGACCTGCTGGGCTCTTGCCCTTAATACTTGCCTTGGTAGCCTAAGGCTACAGATGAGGTTTTTTTCTGCTTTTTGAGTGCAGTGCAGCAGTCAGTGCAGAAGAGACTGGATTGGTGTGGTGATTTTCCAGGGGAGTCACAGTTAGTCTGGTTCATGTAAATCAGAATGCTCCAGTGTGTCCTGGGCAGTGCATTTGAGTATTAAACCTGTGTTGTCTTTTTTAGTCTTTCCACCTCCAGCCGACTGGGACACCAGGTACCTACTTACTGCAGACAAGCTCGAGCCAAGGCCTCCCTTTAACGCTGACAACGAGTCCCACCATGACCCTGACGGCCGCAGCCGCTCCGGCCTCCCCGGAGCAGATCATCGTTCACGCCTTATCTGTGAGAGTCTGGGCCTGGGCACTGGGGGAAGGGGAGCCTTGTAATGCAGGGCCCTGCACATGCGTGTTAATCTTGCAAAGCTGTTCTCAAGTCATAACAGTGTTACTTTGCTTAAAATCCTAAAGACTGAGGATATAGGGGTTTGTGTATTGTTTTTAAAAACAGCCTCAGGTTGCTTCAGAACTTAGCTCAGTGAGCAGGTTGTGAACAGAATGTCTCCATTTAGTGGCTTGGTCCCCAACAAAACCAAGTCTTGTTGTTTTGTGATGTTTTCAGTTGCTCTCACAAATAGCTACTGGTCCTCAACGCTTGGATAGTAGTGACAAGTATTGCTTTTTGTTAGAGGGAGGGCAGGGGAAGCAAACTGGAGATTGAATCACAAAATGATGAAAAATTCAGTGGAAAAAACACTGATCTTTTGAATCTACAGTGATCCTCACCTGAATGGTTGCCTCTTTCATATTATTATGTATTTACTTTATTTGTGACTTAAAGAACACATGACACCACATTCAGTCTACAAAGTTATTCTTTAGGAGCAGGAAAGGCCACAGATGATCTGGGCTGACATACTGTGTATATAAAACTCTGAACTACACTTAGCAATTGGAATCTTTTTGCTTGTATTTGCTTGAAAGATTTGTAGATAGTAACAGGAAAGTCTCTGACCTTTTTTGGGGTTTTGTTTGTCTCTTTTTTGCAAATGCTGCTGACAGCCAGAGCATTTGTTAAACACAAGTGACAACGTCACAGTGCAGTGCCACACGCCGAGTGTCATAATCCGCACCGTTGCTGCCGAAGACATCTCCTCCTCTGTCACCCAGACAGAACTGACTGTGGATGCAGACATTCAGTCAGCAGACCTGACAGATCCTCCAGACACCCTAGGAACAAATACTTTCCCACATGATATCCATCAGTCCAAGCTGAGTGACGAAGAGCAGTCAGCCTACAACGAAGATGATGCTTCCAAATTTAGCAGCAGGAATAGTAGAGAACTGATGGATGGAGTTATGGTAAGAACAGAGGAGGAGATTGCTGATGCTAGCCTGAAACAGAATGAGGATTCTCAATCTGATTTACCCAGCACTTACGTTACTGAGGTAAGGGAGGGCATGATACTTGATATTTTCCCCATTTCTGCACAGAGAATTATTTCATTGAATCTGTGGCCTTGATGTTAAGCTATTGGTCTGAAATATCTCAGTGATTTCATTTATATTGGTAGCTGAAGGGAGAGCATATAGTGACAGGACAAGAGGGAGTGGCTTCAAACTGATAGAATGTAGGTTTAGATGAGGCATTAGGAGAAAGTTCTTTACTGTGAGAGTGTTGAGGCACTGGAACAGGTTGCCCAGAGAAGCTGTGGGCTGCCTCATCTCTGGAAGTGTTCAAGGCCAGATTGGATGGGGCCTGAAGTGATCTTCAAGGTCTCTTCCCATTGAAACAATTCTGTCATTCTGTATCACAGTTCTACAAGTATTTGCTGAGATCCTCTATCCTTGAGCTTCGTTAGTGTGTTACAAGTATGAAAGTAACAGCATTTAATTTGGGACCAGAGCTTATATTTGACTTCAGCTGGAGAACTGAACATCTCACTAGCTGTGGAGTTGCTTCACTGCTCAGGGTTCTTCTGCATGGTGACAGTGGAAGGCTGGAACATTGGTGGCACTGAACAGTTGCCTTCAGGTGATTCCTGTTTGATGCTGTTGCTTTAAACTGGACTGTTAATGTCCAGTACATCTGCACCAATAGATAGATTGAGCAAGGGAGGTGAGCTAGAGTATTTAGGTTTTGTTTTATGAGTGTAATAGCATACTTCAAGATGTACCTCAGTTTCCAGTTTCGAGGACTTCTCTTAAACATACTGCTCCAGTCAAGTATCTGTTAAGTGGGAATTTGAAACATTAAGCTACTTCTCTCTCTGGCCTCAGATTTATTAATCTCCAACACCTGAGATGCAGAAATGAGTTTATCCAAATGATTACAGGTATTTGGATTGTTTATACTAAGTTCCAGTCTTTCAGTTGCTGGAATTATGAAAACAACTAAGTCACAGAAAACAGAGATGCTAAAAAGAAGATAACACTCTTTAGTGGGTAGAAAATTCCTCTTCCTTTACAGCTTTGGTGAGGTTGGAATTTGAGAAAAGATGAGTTAGAGTAAAATACTCCTTCCTGTTTTTTAGAATGCTGTTCTCCTCAGTAGCTGCATTTCTGCTTTGTCAGCCTTGAAAATCCATCATTATTATGCTTTGGCTTTGTCTTTGAAGAGGCTTCTAATAGACAGTGCATATCTGTTATGCTCTTACAAAAGGGAGAACTTTTGTACATCTCAAGTTTGCTACTACAGAAGCATCTGAATCCTGAATGCATCAGAAGATGGGAATTATTCTTCCATTTTCCTCTTTCTGTGTCATGGTTGACATAATTGTGATAAGATTTTCAACATTTGAGGCAGACCATCAGCTTTCTATTCTTATTTTAAAACTTCAGCTTCTCGAGGTAGAATTAATAAACTTTTGATATTAACCTCATTCCTAGTTTAACTTTGTACAAATTGCTCATGGCTAGCAGAATGTAAAACTAAACTTTTTTTTCTATACAGAAAAACAAACTGAATTTGTAATTCTAATTTGCATTATTCTTCAAGTCAGATTCAAGTTTGACATGTTTACTTAAATTCTAGGAAATAGTGAACTGTCTGTGAGTAATTCTCAGTGAAAAGTTACTCCAGAAAAACATGCCTAAATTTTGTTTTCTTTAAGTCAGTGTTATTTTTATGAGCTTGCCAGGGTTGTATTGTCACTGTGGGTGGGTAGTGGGAGGCAGGCAGTCATGCTGCAGGGTTTTATTATTTCTGGCTGGGAAAGGTGCCCATTTGCCACAATGGCTTCTTTAGTTTTTCACGCCTCCTTTTCCCAGTTTCAGGCCTTGCAGCCCAGTGCTGCTGGTGGGCAGAGCTGTGTGCTCTGCTGAGAGCTGCTCCTGCAGGTCAGGCACACCGTGCCCTTGTGGATGGGACCAAGTGCAGTTCACTGAGCTGCTGCACAGGTTATCAGCTCCTCTCCAGCAGCATCAAGGAAGGGGTTTTCAGACAGCTGCCTTTGCAGAAACACTGTGGAGTTATGTAGGGAAACAAGTTTTCCTACAAAAAACACAGTGGAGGAACATCAGGATTTTCTTAAACACAGAGAGCTGTAACCTCTCCTAAACAATTCCTGCTCTCTCTGAAAACAGTGATAAATCCAGGTACCTTCCATTGTGTCAGCAGCAGTTGCTAGCATTCTACACCAGGGATTCCTGAAGTTTGAACAAACCTTATGCATGTTACACACAAAAACTGGAATCCAAATATCTCTGCTGGTTCTGGCAGTACTGTGTGGGATGACTTTTCACTGCATTTGTGGAACCAGGAGTGTGCTGTGACACTGAGTCAGCCAGATGAGTTGCTGCCATTCCAGTACCACAGGAGCCAAGACAGAGGCAGGAGCAGCAGCAGAGGCAGGACTGGAAGAGAATGAGGGTATTGACAGCTCGTACCTGGAAGGAATCAGGTGCCAATCTTGTGGTACCTTGAGTTTCAGCAAAAAAAGTCTGGAGCCAAATTCCAGCCAGTGACAGACCAAGCAAGGCACAGCACATAAAGTGGGTCTTTTGAGGTCTGTGTTCAGTGTCAGTTAAAACTTGACAACAGGAGTTGTGAAACTTAAGGTAAAGCTGTTGGGTTTGTGGAGCAGGTAAGTGCTATGAATGTAGTGCTTCAGTCTCAGAACATCTAGACAGAAAGTAGTGGAAAAGCCTAATTATTCCTCTTCACAGACACAGTATTTGACTTGAAAGGGAACGTTTTATCACCCCCTGCAGTATCTCCCTTCCTCTCCACCATTGCTCAACAGAGTAAAATTCTTCTCATCTTGTTTTTGGGTGCCTGCACTAAGATGAAACATGCCCTGTAAATGCTGAAAGAAATTATCTCAGGTGGTGACATTTCAATTTAATGAGATAAAATTCATCCAGAGTATATTGCTTACTGTGGAGTATGGCTGAGCAATGCAGGTTTTTGTTTATGCTACCATGAATGTACTCTCATGGCCTGTTCTGTGTTGTGCAGGACCTGGGTTCCCCAACAATAGAAGAACAAGTTGATCAGCCTACAATAGACGATGAGACTGTGCTTATTGTTCCTTCTTCCCATGGTTTTATCCAGGCAACAGATGATATAGACAGTGAATCAGTCTTGCCCTTGACAACTCTCACAGGTATGACAGTCCCTTTCATTAAAGCAGTGTATAGAGCTTTGGAGTCTCTGCAGACAACACTTCATAGATTCTTGCTTTCTCTTAAATAATTTTACATATCAGTGCTATGAAACTGCAAGTAACCTAACAAATACTCCTCCCCAGAGGAAGGATCTCCCTGTAGAGCCATCAGAGGATCAGCACTGATAGTGTAATACCTGATGGATGCAAAAGCAAATCACAGCATTGCATCCATATCCATATCCATATCCATCCTTTTCGGTCATCACTTTCCTTCTCTAAAGATGCTCAAAACCACCTGGATGTCCTGTGCAAGGTGCTCTAGCTGAACCAGCTTTAGCAAGGGGTTGGACTAAAGGACCTCCAGAGGTCTCTTCCAACCCCAGCTATTCTATGATTCTGTGAAACTAGAAATTGCAAACTGCCTAGTTTGAGCAACACTGCCTGTAATTGGTTAGAATTCCAGGCTACATTTCCTGTCTCCTAAGTTTGTATTTTATATCGTTACAATGGCACAGCAATAGTTCTAATGCTTTCTTTCCCTTGCCAGATCCTATCCTACAGCATCATGGAGATGGGTCACACATTATTGGCTCATCATTGGGCAGTCCTGACTCGGAAGATTCAAAGGATGTTGAGGATTTAGTGAGCTGTCACTGAGAAGCAGCAGTGGTGTCCATTTTCTATTGACCATGTTTGCATTGTGAAATTAGTTACAACCCTGTGCCACGTTTCCAAAGAAAGCAGTCACAGTCTGTCTCTTTGAACAGAAGCTTCCAGTGTGAAATGACTACAGTGCACTTTCTCTGCTCAGGCAGTTTCCCTCATCCAGGAGGGAGGACTGAGCCGCCAGCCGAGGCCTGAGGTGCCACGTCTCACTGGGGTGTTCCAGTGTGCTGCAGAGCCTCTGTTGCAGTGCTCACAGTGCTCAGATCCATCCAGTCAGTTCTGATCTGACTTGTTAGTGATGTGCTGAACTGCACACGTGGAAAACTGGACAGAAATCAAGGATTGTGGACTGTAGCCTCTTAGTGCCGCAGCAAGTAGTAGTTTGCACAGGTTTAATGAAGAATGGGTGAGGATTTTTGCACTTACTGACTCTTGTAATACATGGAGTAAGAGACTGTTACATTTCAGGAAGGAGTAAGTTCCATCAGAGACTTCAGGGAGCATGGGCAGCATCGTGAAGCAGTGGTGTGTATTCCCATCTCACCTGGCTCGTCCATATGTCTGTGGCATAGGAAGAAGGCAGAAGCTTATGGGACTTGCCTGGTCTGCTTGTTCCTGAGGAGTCCATTGCTGGCAATGGACAAAGCTCAGAAAGATCACTTGTGGAAAATCTTTTCTTGTTTTGTTTTGGTTTTTTTTTTCTTTTCTCTCATCACTACAGCAAGCTAAATAAAAAGGGAAGGGCTATGAGAAAGGGAAGCTACTGGGACCCACCGGCCTCCCCCAACAAGCTTGGAATTTCTTGGAGATTGTTGTGAGTAGGTTGGAACATTTGTCTCTGTCACTGTTTACCTGAGACTACCAGCCACCTCTCCAGATGTGATTTCTGCAGCAAGTTAGTAAATGGGGAGTGGTGTAAAGGTGGCAAAGTCTTGGAGGAATAGCTCTGTGAGAGTCTGGACATAGGACCTCGAGGCAAAGGAGGCCAATTAATTCCTGCATTGTTTGGAACAGAGACTAGGCTGAACAGCAGCCTGTTAGCTAGGAATCAAGAGAAAAAGCTATAGAAACTAAAGACTTGTATAAATTATTTTATTTATTTCTGTAATTAGCTCTTCATAATCAAGAGTTGGTCTTTTTCAGTCTGTGGTTTTGTTAATGTGAAAAATAAGTTGTAGTTTTAAATGGTTGCCTAGGGAACAGAAATAATTGTATATTCAGTTTCAACAAAATAAAGAGTATTTGTCTTACTTGACTGTAAGATGCCATTTATTTATACTGCCACAGATCCTTTCAGTGCTGCAGTTTATTTGTACAGTAATAAAAAAAAGTGCAGTTTTTTTCCAAAATGAAAAAGCTTGTGCCATTCTGAAACATCAGTACAACTGGAATGTTCATTAAGCGCAACAGTAGCTCTTCAAAAAAAAGCAGAATGTCACGTCTTATGGCAATAATTCTCCCCAACAAGAGGGACATTACATATACATTTACATGAAAATCATGTACTGATTTATCCTTGCACAACCCACTTCTTTCCTCTCAGGCTGATGGTTCTTACTTAAATGTCTCGAGTAGAGCTGAGAGCCGAGCTGGAAGCAGTCTGACACAGCAGCATCATTGCTGGATATTCCCAGTGTCCTTCATTTACCCACTTCATGGAAGTACAGGTTGGCACATATACATAACATGACAATAGAAAACAATATGTAGTAAATTAGATTTCTAAATTTGGGTTCCAGGTCTCCTTGTCGATACCAGTAGATCTAGAAGAGAAAAGGAGTTTCTGTTATTTCCAAAAGCCAGGTATTCTGAGGAAACTTTCTTTGGTAACTGAATTGGCAACTTGCAGGTTTAGTTTTGGGTTTTTTTTTCCTCCTGTAAAACAATCCAACTTCCTCTGGCCAGAGAGACTGAGTGTCTGTGTCTGTATGTGAAACTGGCCCTGAGGACATGTGCTGTCTGGTCAGCTTTGCTGAGAGGGAGGGAGAGTGGGTGGCTTAGCTGGGGGTGTTTTAACTCTCAAAGCTGGCTACACCCTGGTGGATGAGGACAAACATCAGCTTTGCACTAACACAGTCTATTCTGGGCAGAGTCATGGCCACCAGCTGTAGGATCAAAAACTGGGACTGACCAGGCAATGCAGAGTAACTTCCCAGTGTACCCAGCAGTGAGGGGTTCAGGGCTGTTCCAGGGCACAGCTGGAGGAAGGAAAATGCTTCAAGTATGAAAAGCTACAGCAGAAGAAGGAGCCACCAATGTGCCTGCCCATGGAAGGGGGCTTGGACTAGATGGTCTTTGACAGCTCGTTCCAAGCCAAACCATTCTGTGATTCTGTGAACTCAGACCTGCCAGATCCCTTTGCCAGTGCTTGGGACCAACTCCTTTGGAATTCTGCAGTTGTTGAGTAGAGGAACATCTTCCACTTGCTATGGCTTCCTACCCCTGTAACTCATCCCCTGTGTTTGAAAGGTCACTGACTTATGCAAGTGCTGATCCCACTGCAAGTGTCTTCTGCAGCACAATGCACTTCTGCATTCCCATTTCAGTGCTCCCTGGTTTCCTACTCTGTCTCTCCACTGGCAGTGCCACAGAGGTGACAAGTCTTGCACCACAGCTGGGCTGCAGGAGTTGGCTCAGTTCACACACTTACTCTGCAGTAAACACAAAACTCACTACCACTCCCTCATTGTCAGCTTGTGTTAGGGAGGCAGGAAAGCTTTCCTAGGAGTGTAAAAAAGAAGGCAGCACCACGTGAAGCAGATTTTATTCAGAGCCATGGACTCAAAAGCACGGCAAACGTGGCGGTACTTACAAGAATGCCAGCAGAAATGCAACACAAGGAGATGCAGAAAGCAAAAAATACATTCACAGGTTTTGGAGGTAGTTGCGGGAAGACAAAAGCACTGATTAGAGTGACCTGTATGGAGGAAAACAAAGATGAGGATTTCACTCTGGCCAGAGCTGCAGTGAGAAGAGGCTCAGCCCAAGGGCTGGAGCAGCGCAGCGCTCACATCCTGATCTGCACACCCCTCCCTGGTCTCTGACTCCCACCCCTGAGGAGCTGAAGGAAAATGTGCAGGTCTGGAGGAAAACTGCTTTGATACAGCTGCACACTGAGAGGAGTGGGAAAAAAAATGATGAAAGCTTTGCCACGCTGGCTTATTGCCAGAAACCACCCTCCAAGCAGCCGTGAAGCCATCAGGCCCAGGGGTACACACTGCCAATGTAGGAGCATCCCTTCAGCCAAGTGTTCCACCAGCTGGCACCTCAGCTGTCCCCACAGCCTCCTGCACCCCAACAATCCCCCCATGGACCACACTGATGGTCTCCAGTCATGACAGCGTTGGGTTTGTGTTTAAAGCTTGGGGAAAACACAGCTCAACACAAAGGAACAAACTTGGAAAGACTTATATGAGCCATAAATAGAGGACAATAAATCATAAATGGAAGGAAATAGAAGCAAACACGCTCTCCTGGCACATAAATGCTTTGTTGTCTCACCCAGCCTCATGTTCAGCCAGGATGGACAATCTACCAGAGAACTTCAAGGATTTTATTGCAGCTCTTAAAGAAAGGTATTCCCCTTCTCCTGTTGTCAAAGAGTTTCAAAAGATAGATGTATCCCAAAATGACTGCCTGCCCTAAATTTGGTCATTGGAAGTTTCACCACCCGTTTTTGGGGAGGAATTCTAGTTTTCTCCCTGTCACTTAAAGATGCAAATGGGGTGGGATGGGAGATACTTACTACAAGCAGCAAGGTTGTTAAGCCACCAACAACTAGATTGATGATTCTGTCCTGAAGAAAAGAGAAGAATGTTATGTGTACCTAAAAACCAACAACAAAAAAACTCCCAAACCATATAAAACAGAGCATTAACCAACAACACTGAGAGCATCAGCCAGGATCCACATTATTGCCAGCACACCACCCAGGCTCCCTGGTCAGCTCTGCCACAGGAAGGTTTCCTCTCCCTCCACGGACCCAGGGAGGTTGTTCTGGTCAAGGCCTCGTGCAGCAGGTTTGCTCATTTGCAAATGGCTTCTCTGCTACATCTAAATTGATTACAGTTGTGCAAATTGTATTTAAATCTTTTTTTAAAGTGGGAGTGCACAGATGGAGGTTGTTAGAAAAAGCTTTTTTTAGCCTCTCTGCCTGAGAATTAATAGACTGATAGAGTCTTAGGTGGGAATTTGTGGGCTGCTGGCAAGGAGGTGAAATGTTGCCCACACCCCAAATGCTCCACCCTAACACCAGCTGATCTGAAGGTGCCACACAGTGGCTGTGCTTGGACAGAGAGAGATCCCCCCTCACTTCTTCCTGCTGCTCCTCATCAGTATAGAACAACTGGGAGGACACATTTTGCCCCTGGGAAGATCCCTCAGTGACAGCGTGGCAGTCCCATCCCAGTGGCACCAGGGCAAGGACTGGCTGTGACACTGGGCTGTGTGACCATGGGCTCAGAGGAGCACCCACAGCAAGACTCTGTACTGAACCTTCTGGAGTGAAAAACAAAGGAAAAGGAGAATATTCCAATCCCTGCCAGCACACTGCCTCCTCCCTGGTGCTGCTCTGAATATAAATATGTATCACCACAGTCAGACTGGGCTGCACACAGCCAGGTGTGACACCCCAGATGGCTGACAGCTCAAATCAAAGGCTAAAACAACAGCTACAGCAGAAAAAAAATGTGCAGGGAGAAAAAACTCCAGACTTTGATTAAATGTACTGAGAGTCATTAAGTAGGTATGGTGAAAGTGAGAAAAGAGTTTGAGCAGGGACAGCATTTTGCCCAAGACATCCCAGCCAGCAGGCAGGGCAACACAGGCTTCCTCCACCTGCTCTTGCACATTTCTTCCCTCCTAGAATTTGGATTTGTTGAGGGAGAAGTCCCAGGTCATCAAGAAGTAACACATGACAGCAGCAGGGCACTAGAAGAAAGCAAAGAGGAGGCAGAGAGCAGCAAATCATGCTTTTGTGGGACACCCCCAGCCTGACCTAGGCTTTGTGGAGCTCACGTTGAGGTGGTTCAGGAGCAGGTGGACACTGTGCCCTGGTTGTGTTCATCCCCAAGGGACAGGGCCACAGCAAGCAGACTCCAAAACCTCTCCTATTAGCCCCCAACTCCTCTTTGTAAAACAAAACCACTGATGCTCCTGCAGCTCAGAGGCCCCAAGCTGTGGGGGAACAGCAGTGGCTGCAGCAGTGGGAAGTGACCCCTCCTCCATAGGAAATTGTCACCAACATCCCCTGTGCAAGGTCCTCATCAGCCAGGCACAAACCCCTTCTCCTCACTGGCATTTCCACACATGGAGCTGGCAATGTAACAGCAACCTCTGAGAGCCAGCTACGAGATACCCACCACTGACCCCCAAAAGGAGCCAAGAGAAGTGACTCCAGGCAAATTAGAGAAGCAACTTGAAAAGTGCAACCATTAAATGCTCCATGAGAGCACATTGTGACAGCTCAGCTGGACACCTCCTCCTCACCTAAAATAAATCAAAGAACTCAAAGATATCTTTAATTTAGGCAGGTCATGGAAGGGTCCTTACCCCAAAAGCCACTCCAGTGCCAGGAGAAGATGGCAGTTTTGCTCTGCCCTTGACCTGCAGACCTGGCTGAGCCCATCATGGCAGTGTTACAGAGGGGGACCAGAGTTGGCATTCAGGCTCAGCTCCTCCATTCAGGGTGGCAGGAAGTGAGCAACTGGATCCCCTGTGCCATGAGGAGATGGGTTTCCAACAGCAGAGATAGCAGGGAATGCCAAGGAGCCAGCTGCAGAACTAGCAGTGGGTCACCAACCTGCAGAGCTCCGCTGGTGAGCACAGAGTGACAGCCAGCTCTGCAGGGAGCTCGGAGGGATGGACACACAGTCAGTCACCATCCAGAAATTCAGCCATGCCTGTGCTCCTCATTAACTAGAGACCCATTGTGCCAGGACAGACTGGACTGGCAGGAGAAAACCAGGGGGTCAGACTTGAGAGCGATCATGGAGCATTTCTCTCTTGACTGTTGGAGTGTGGGAGAGCATCCCCCAGCACAGGGACCTCTCATCTCACACTGCTGACTGAGGGACCTCCCAGTGACAGTGGGATCAGGTACAGATGCCAGCAGTGGAGCACGTGGCATCCCTGTGGCCAAGGCAGCCCCTTGCCCGTGCTTCAACCTGCGGGCACTCAAATTTTCAAAGTGCACTGCGGGCAGAAGAAGGTATTTCAGGATCCAGGGATTAGAGACACTGATCCTGAAATCCCAGGCTTGGCGAAGCAGTGAGAGGCTGCATTCCCCAGTGCCCACTGACACTTCAGCCCCAGGCAGCTTAGCACAGCAAAAAGGTTAAAAATACTCAAGCAGAGGCCAAGACGGCTAAAGGGATTGGGGATGACGGAGCCTTTCACCTCCACACTGTGTCCCAGTCACAGCCTGGCCCGGGCACACACTCCTGGCTGCTGGGCATGCAGAACTGGCTGTGGTGAGCCTTGTGTCCTACATGTCACCCAGCTGGCACAGCAGGCTCCTACGACCAGCACAGCTGATTCAGGAAGGATTTTCCTCCAGCATCACTATGTAGTGTAATAGCTGCTAGAGTAAAAAGACAAAAAACCCCAGTGGGCACACCAAAACAGAGAGCCTGCAGCTGCTTGAGGTCACCTGGACCAGCCCAGGGTAGTGGCACACTCACACCAGCTTCTGATACAGCCCAGCAGTGCCTCCACGGGGGTCCCCATTCTGCCAGCCAGCTGCCAAGACTTAGTGAGCTGTTGGCCAGACAGGAGATGAATTCCATGTTACACTGTTGCACAAGATGCATTTTGAAACAGAACGATTTCTGCCCTGTCCTACTCTGGGGAGGGTATTGCAGGGGCTGGAGGCATCAGACTTCTCCCAGGGAGCCTCTGCAGTGCAGAGGTCTCCCTCCATCAGCCTCTGGAAAGGGACATAAGGTCAGGAAGCATCAAATCCTTGCAAAGCAGGAGGGCACAATCCAGGATTCTTTAGGATCTGGGTCAAGGTTACTTGGAGCAGCAGGGAAACTGAGGCTAGACTGAGACTATATTGCACGCCCTCCACAGGCTTTGACAGAGTGGCAGCTTTGCTCTTTGCCCCATTCCAGCTCAGCACCTTCCATCCTTGAATCCTCCAAGTTAGCGGGGTGTGGGCTGAGCCCACAGGGATCCCAGCAGAGGCTTGGCCAGGACAAGGGAATGGGCAGGTCCCCTGGAGTGTGGGTACCTGGTGCCATCTCTGCAGGAGTGACAGAAAGGCCATTTTTATGCCTTACATCAGCAAGTCCAGATGGTCAGCAGCCATTGCAGCCCGCTGCAGCCAAAGGGAATGCCTGAATGCAGTGCCAGACCCAACCTGATGGAATTGCAGGCAATACAGGCTGTGCTCAGGGCCATGCTGGACACCCACCCGCTGCAAGACATGGGGACCTCCTGGTGTGTCCTCAAAAGCTCATCATTCCCCTCCCCAGCTGCTCAGCCTCTCTATTGCTTTCTGCTTCCAACCCACAGCAATTAACTCCCACCCACTCAAACGCTCCCATGGAGGAACCCAACTTTGAACTTCTTTCCAGAGAAGTGCTGCACCTATGACTCTGTCCCCTCTTTGCCACCATACAGCTGTGCCTGTGCCTTGTCTCATACCCACTCACTGCCAGCACTGCATCCCTGGAAACCACAGCTGAATCCACAGCTCCTAGCATTCATCGGCGCCGTGTCGCTGCACTCCCTCCTCCCACCAGACACTTCTTTGGTACCATCTTGCCCCAGGCTCTGCTCAGCAGCCACACAGGACAGAGAGCTTGGCAGGAGCAGCTGGACCACGGCAGGGCAAGGAGGTGGATGCTGCTGCCCAGCTCTGCCATCCCCACTGAGTGGCTTTACACTGAAAGTCACCAGCTTGGAGACCAGGAGAGTGCAGGAAGGCAGGAAGAGGGAATCCCCATCTCTTCATCCATTTCCAATTGCTGGCAAGGGTGGGAGACCCCTAATTTTGGGTGCAGGGCTTCCTGGGGCACAAGCACTGCCCCTGCCCCTCCCTGTGGCCCCAGCCCGAGCAGAGGACCCCTATCAGCCATCATTTTCAGAGACCCAAAAGCAGAGCTGGGGCGTGGGCACACGCACTTCTCCCATCAGACCTGCTCCCATTTAAAGGCAAAGTTTAGCTTTTCCATCTCTGACACAGAATATTCCAGCTCGGGATCTCACAGCGTCCGTTCCTAAGCAACCCCAGTGAATCAGGGAGGAAAGGACCCCTGGCCAGCACAGCGATCCCTTGTCTGTCAGACACGGGGACAGCAGCAAGAGACCATTGGCTGCTGCTCGGCCCCTGTGACAGGTTCCAAAAAGGCCACAGGAGGCCGGCAGGGGTGAAGTGCAGGGCACCGGATCCCCCTTAGAGCCCAGGAACTGAAATCAGCATCCCACGTCTATTATTTACTGCTCTCCTTTGCGAGTAGAGGCGCAGCTGGAAAAAGACAGGAATCAGGGATTGAAGGCTTAACCTGGGCTGAAAAGTTTGGGACTGCCAGGACTGCCTCCCCGCCCCGAGGGCACACCCCAGTCCCCAGGAGCGCCCGTCGCTGGGAGCTTCCCAAAATCCCTGACCAAGGACCTTCCACCAGGACCCAAGTGCAGGGCGCTGCTCCAACAGAGGCGCCCTTGCCTCCAGCGCTCCCCATCGGGGCAGCAGCTGCTGCTGGGGACACCTGTCCCCCCTCAGTTCATCTTCTTGGGTCCTGCCTGTCCCCCTACGCCACATCGTTCTACTTTCCCCCGAAAATCCGCTCGGTATCACTTTGTTCTCATTAAACGCTATAATTGTAGCAGCAGTTCCAAGTTCTTGCAGGGAGGGCGGTGATGGACTGGATACACTTCCGAATAATCGCAGGCAGTTTCAGCCTGCACCCCCCAAAGCCACTCGAGTGTGGGTCGCCCCTCCTAAAAGGGGACAACCCCAAGTCACAGACGGATGATGTGACACCTCCCGAGGCGGTTCCCGAGGGATCCCGATGCCGGGCAGCCCCAGGAGCCCCCTCCCCGGCACAGCCCCCCGCAGCAGCGCCGAGAGCCGAGCGGCTTACGGGGATTGACACCTGCGGAGCCGCTGCTGCCAACGCCAGCCAAGGAGCCACCGCCAGCTCCTCCAGCCCGGGAGGAAAATCAGTTCCCAGGAAGGCACCAAACGCAGCCCCCCACCCCCAGAAAAGACCCCCCAAAGTGGGTGAGAGGCAGCCCCGGGTGCTGCCGCCCCAGAGCCCCGGCCCGGGGGCTGCAGGGCTCACCCGGATGGGACACGGCGGCTCTGGGACCCCTGCCCGTGCCCAAACCCCTTCCCAGCCCCTCTCCCAGGGCCCCCCGAGCCACAGGTTCCCGGTAGAGTTTTGGGGGGATGCTGCTTTGGGGAGGATTATTTGAAAGTTGATTTCCTCGGGGGGAATGTTTTGTGAGTTTTTTATTCGGGGAGGGGGTCTTGCTGGGGGTTAGTTCTGGGGATATGGTTTGGTTTGTTCAAAATTTGGCGCGGTGTTCGTTTGGGGTGATTTTGATGGATTATTTTTGGTTTGGGGCACTAATCGGGAGATGGTTGTTTTTGTTTTATTTCAGGTTTGGTTTTTTTTAATATAATTACGCCAAATTGAAGCTTTCCCTTCTTTTGGAATTTGCGAGGCTCCTTTTATATTTTTTCATTGGGGTGCAGCCTTTCTGATTTCTGATGCTGTTTTGGAGAGGGACTGAGGATTCCTTCTTATATCATAGGGATTTTTAAATTTGTTTGCAGGATTCGGGCAGGTTCCTCGCTCGGGCCGGCCGCTCGGCTGCCTGCGGCGCTCCGCGCCGAGCCCGGGGGCAGAGGGTGGCGAGCTGCCGCTCTCCGGGGCGGCCGGGAGGAGGTTCCTCATAGCCGGGGGGCATTTACTCCGGGAGAGCGGGGAGGGGGGGCACTACGGGACTTTCTGCTGCATTTCCTCCGCCGCGGTTCGCTTCGGCGGGGGGTTCTTTCGGGGGAGGGGGGTGCCGG
>WBNO01007741.1:157323-199315 GCA_013400575.1 Peucedramus taeniatus
AATTTTGTTTTCCTTCATTGTGTTTTACTCTCATAGAATTATAGATGTAGAATATCCTGAGTTGGAAGGGACCCAAAGTAACATCAGTCCAGCTCCTGGCCCTGCACAGGACACCCCAAGAGTCACATCCTGTGCCCGAGAGCATTGTCCAGACCCTTGAGCTCTGTCAGGCTCGGTGCAGTGAGGGCTGCCCTGGGGGCCTGCTCCAGTGCCCAGCCACCCTCTGGGTGTAAAACCTTTTCCTGATATCCAACCTAACCTTTATTTTATAGCTGTTGTATTTTTTTTTTATTTTGTAATTTATTTTGTTTTACTTTGTTCTATTTTGCTTTATTTTTAGGGGCTTATTTATTTATAAACATCTGATTCTGCTAGAGCTGAATAATGAACTCACATGTGCTCTTCTTGGTCCCCTACATGAATTGCTCACCTAAACTAGATAAAAGAGTGGGATTATTCCTGGGGCTAGGATTGGTGGCAGTAAAACACTTTTGCTGTATACATTCCTTAGCCAAAGTTATCCCATGTACTGTTGCTGCTGCTGTTGCTTTGGTGCTGATGATGGGTTTGCATGTGAGAAAGCCTGGGGGCACAAATTTTATTGTTTTTTAAAATTTATTTTTATTTTAATTTTCTAATTATATTTTATTTACATTTTAATTTAAATTTTATTTAAATTAATTTCAATTGGCTTGGGTTTGGTTTCTTTTTTTTACATTTTAATTAATTTCATTTTTTATTTACATCACTTAGTCTCAGAAAACAGCTTCCCTCTTGGACATCCCCCAGACCATCATGGATTCAACCTTTCTCCAAGTGCATTTTAAGATGAAAATAAACCAATTAAGATGCATTAAATGTTGTGGCTTCCAGGACAGATTTTAAGTTTTTTGTTCAAATGAGCTCTGTGGTTTCTCCCTGCCATGCACCTCTCCAGGGATTCCAGGGGGCTTTTTGCCCTGAGAGACAAACTCCCCTAAATATCACTGGAATTTAACAGAAATAGCATGGCCATTTCCTTCTTGCTGGATAGAAAAGATTCATCGGCCAGGTCTGCAGGTGAAAAGATCAGAAAGAAGAACAGCAGCTGCAGATATGAGCTGTCAGAGCAGTTGTTCTCTTGGTGGCTCCAATTCCTGTCACCAAGGTCCTCCTGCAGGCCACTGGTCATGGCTCGTGGGAGTTCCCCAGCTGTTGAGCAAGAGCCCAGTGAAACCAGCTTCTCTTGTGAAACATTTCTGTCATTTTAGGTTCCAAGTGCTGCCCTGGGGCCGTGCTGTGCTCACAGGGCTGGAGCACTCCATCTGCTCTGGCCTCTGTGCTCAACACACTCCAGACCAAAGCGCCGCCGCCTCAAAGGTGAAAAGTGTTGAATTCAAGTGAGGCTGGAAAATTATCACAGCTTCAAGGAGCTTGACTGTGTCCTGAGCTGAAGTACTGGGTGGGAAGGCACAAAGGCCTCCTGAAACCCCCCAGCAGTCGTTCCCAGGGTAAGCACTGGGGAAGAAGAGCCTCCAGGACCCAGTGGAGAGACTCTTCATGTGCTCTTGAGCCACTTGGAAAAAAACAATCCCATGGTGTGAAGGATGTGGCTTCCTGAGACACAAGTGCTCTTGACCCACAGAATGGTTGGTTCTATGCTCATTTTTCATATTTGTGTAATAATTATATTCCTGAGCAGCTCTGGCTGTGCCCAGATTAAATACTGAGGGGGCTGTAGGGTCTGGGTGGGGCATGGCAGTGCTGGAAGGGGGTGACTGTGGGAATGCCCTGCATCATTTATACTTGGAGTTATGGCTCTGTGGGACAAAGGGACATAACCTTCTGCCAACATCCACTGAATGAACTGAGAACAAATGCAAAACACAGGCAAAACTTGCTGAAAATCACAAATTGTTACTTGCGCATAATAATCAATGAATTGATTAATAACAATCAGGGAATATTGGAACAGGGAGTTACTTGTTTCTCAGCCCATGCTTTGTTATAGTATCTTTTTTTTAAGTTCTACATGTCTTCTAGACTTAACCAACCTACATCTCTCCCACCTGGACCACTCATTTGTGCATCAAAGTGCTTCCTGGGTGATGTGATCACTTAGTAGACAGCAGCTGTAATTTGACAAGTGAGAGTCTGATTGAGCCACTAATGTAACAGACCAAACAGATTCACTTCTTTCTACAATTCAAATTAAGCATACCAATCTTCAGTGAAAAGTACCTCTGCTTCTCAGGTATGAAATAAAAAACAACTTGCTTTTTAATGCAGGAAGTAATATCAAAGGAAATCTTGGATGGTTTCACATTGGAAGGATTTGTACTGCTCAGGTTGGACACAACTCCCTTGGTTTTATTTAGTGTGTTTTACATTTATTACAGCTGGCTGCATCTGTTACAGCAGTTCCAAGGTTTATATGCTGAGCTTTAGCTCTCCTTCCTCAAAAATATTCCTGGCATTACTTCCTAGAAATAGATTTGGCCCATAAATTGCAAAGATCTTTGGAGTCTCTTCAGAACATCAGCACCATAGACTATAAAAGACTATATGCTTTCTCCTGACTAATATTTTATTTATATTAAAAGTCATCCTGTGTTTTTCTCTGCACTCTGGGTGAAGGTTTAATTCAGCACATATATGAAAATTTCAATATATCCCAAGGCTAATTATATATCACTGTCACTGATGCTGCAGCCTCTGTAACTCACCAGCTGAATGCTGGAGTCCCAGGGTGGAGGTCAGTAACTCATCTGGGCAGGCAGTGCTGCCTTCAGCCCCTCACTGACCTGGCTCCCTGATGCTCTGCATGTCCTTTCTAGTGATCTAATGCAATGGGGCTTCTAATGCATCAATTTATTCCATAACTCTTTGGTAGCAGGGGCTTTCTGCTGCCATTTATCTTAGTCTCAGCTCCAGCAAGAGCAGACCCTGCTCTCCTGTCTCCTTCCCCGTAGCGATTTCAGCTTCCCGACACAGCTGTTACTGATTGCAGCCTGGTAATTGGTTTTTGCACTATTAAATCAGCCCTCAGCTCCCAGCACGATGGCTGTGGGGCTATTCTATTTGGCACACTTTATTTTGAAAGGATAGCAGTTTCCTCAGAGCTTTCTAACAAAGCTTCCACAACACCAAACTCCTGGGGCATCCAGGAGCTGTTTTCATCTGTGTTTTCAAGTCCAAAGGAAACCTGACTAACAAACTTGGTTTGTTAGAATAGACTTTAATCTCATCTCTATCAGCCCCCAGCCTGAGGAAATACTCTGGAAGAGGAATAAATGGACAAGACATTTACAACACTGAGATCCCTCTCCATCATCCCATAAGTGTTGGGTTTGACTCCCTCTACAGAAAGGGTCACCCGACTCTGGCAGATCATCAAGGGACAACCAGCTCGAGGACAGCCAGCATGGTCCTCCCCCCAGAGCAAGGGGCATGATTTTCAGTTAATCCTGCCATGCTGAGATTGTACATTTCTTGCTTTTGCTGGGGGCACATGTTCTGCTGAGAGGACAGGAAGTTTCCAAGTATTTCCAGTATGCCCCAGGTGTAATCTAGTGATGTAGCCAAAGGTCTCTGCCTGCATCTCTCAATTTATGGTAACTTTCCTTGAGTCTCTGCCTTACTGCTTTCAGAGTTTTTCTCTTAAACAAGGATGCTTTAATTTAGAGTTAATGGAGAGCCTGAGTGGCACTGGGACCCATGGGGCAGATGCCACAAAGGGAACACAGGGCTGCTGGGTGACACCCACTGGCACCGTGGGGCTGGGGCTGATTTGAGCAGCTGTACCCAAGAGCTCCTCGGACTCCACTGTCATTGCCTGGGACATGGGGAGGAACATCAGCCCACCACGAGGGGGAAAACAACCATGGCCTTTTATGATTTGCAGCCAGGGAGAGAGGTCTGGGGAAGCAGTCAGCAGAGGGAGGCACGAGCACACAGATCCTGTGCAAACCTCAGCCCGTGGCATCCCTCCAAGCTCTGGAATGCAGGCAGAGGGCTTCAAACAGTTCTGAAAAGCTATTTCATTTCACTTTTTCCACATTTATGTTTAGCTATTGGAGATCAGATGAGAGACTGAGCAAATGAGGAACCTGAAACATTCTCATTCAAGGATGCATTGTCTGAATTATTCATTATGATCTTCATTCTCTTGTGGATTTTTCAGCATTTGAGTTTTATAAGGATTGTGGATTCTCCCTCTTTTACATTATCTTACTTAATGAATTGCAGAAGTTTTCCCATCTACTCCTTCATGCTCCAAAATCTCAGCAGGCAGTCAACAGTTCGATAGATTTAGAGAACAATTTCCTCAATATTTTTTATTTTTGAGAAAAAAAAATCTTCAAAAAGATAAAAATTTCATTAATATATGCATGTGTATGCATATACAATGCAAATTTCCCTCCTGGGCTTCTGATAGATGTATAAGCTGTTTACCAACTGCTCCTCTGAGCTGCTGGCAGACATTAAGTGGGGCAGCAGCTGTGGGGCTGCTTCAAAACACCCCTTTGAAGAGCAGAGGATAGAGCTCGGTGTGACACTGGCTGTTACCCACCAGCTGAACAGCAGAACAGCCCTTCATCTGCTGCATCTGCAAGTCAGACATCACCCCCCACCCCACCAAGGGTGGCAGGAACATCACAGGGAAATGTGCATTGGTACTGATCTTCAAGAAGAAAAAAGCTACTTTGAATAGCAAAAGGACACAGAGCAGCAGTACCACCTCCTGATTTTGCAGGATTTCCATCTTGTCACTTAAACTTTCCACAGTGGGATGAACAGAAAAGAAAATTATGCACCTATTTGTCCTTCCTTAGTATGTGCATATGCTTCCCTTTGGCAATACCACAGCCTGGAAACGCAGGGGTTTGTGATTCTCTGCAGAGGTGAGATAAAAAACCTTCTTTGCCCACAGCAAGCATGCTTTGAGAGGTCATCCCACCAGCAGTGAGGGTCTGTGTGCCTCATCCATCTTCCCAAGCCATCTCAAGGCTACTTGTCAGCCAAGCACATCCAGGAGAAGGAGATTTTCTTCCCAAAATTGTTCCTGAGGCACATGCTCCATTAAACAATGGCTAGCCAGAGGCTGACTGAAACATCTGCCTGAAATCCAGACTGCTGCCTCTTGTGCTGAAATGTTTCCAGCTGGCACTGTTCCATCCACAGGTTTTTTCTTCTCCATGGGCATGTGCAATTCAAAACCTGCAGTGGCTACAGCCTCTGAATTGAAAAGTAAGTCATGCAAATCCTATTTGCACAAGGGAGCTGTTATCTTACTAAAGTTTATGGATTTCACAGAGTCTGAGGGCAGAGGGCTCCATCCCAAGTGAGAGGTCTGAGCTCTCATATCAGGGTTTTGCACAGCACAAATCACTGCTTATAGTTAGGAAACTCTGGGCTGAGACTGCTGACAGTGTTTGGAAACTGTGTTAGTCCTCAGGCAGTAAAATAATGTTCCAGAAACAAAACCTCTGCCTGCTCTGTATCTGTCTTACATCTCTGTATCCACCTTGTCTGTATCAGACAAGATGTGTCTGATCAGTGAAGCACAGTGGAAAATACTTATTAACCTCTATTGACAGAGTCCCAGTGTAACCACTTAATTAATTTATCCCTGATTAGAGTCTGTTTATCCAGTCTAGTATCATTCCCTTTTAAGTACTGGTTCATGTTGACCCTCCATCAGTCCTCTGGCACCTCTCCAGTTTTCCAAAGTTTGTTAAGATCTAAAATTAGTGAAATGAGAGTACTGAGCTACTGGTCTTAAGAATGAAAGTGTACATGAGCCCAGATTTCTGAACTTCAAGTGTTTGTATTTAGGAGGAGATGTTTTACATCCTCCTCAGCTACACAGATGGTAAATTATTTCATCTGGTATAGATGGATCCTACTACCTTGCTCTGATATAATAAAGCAGGAATTATGAACATTTGGTGTGATATTTTTCCCAACTGATGGATATAAATGGTAAAAGATTGTAAATAACAGAGAAGCTATTCCTAAGTTAAGATTCCCAGTGATATTTTAATGTCTTCTTACTGTCTTTAACATACTTAAGTTTTTATATTTCTTCTGTTTCTGTTGCCTTGCATTCTCAATAATCTATTTGCAATACACATTCTATGGCAATGAATATCTCTTCTAAACACCTCTTCTAAACTCATCCTTCAGGTGTCTATCTGTCTGTCATCTATCTACCTGCCTATCTTCTCTGTTGAAATACTGCTCTGGTCTGAAAAATATTAATCCACAGATGTTTTAAATAAATCTCTGTAGTTGCAAGTGTAGTAATTCTCATTTGCTGAGACCAAAGCTGTGAGTGATAGGCTATCAAAGAGATATTTCATGGTTTTAATTAGCTTCTCCTCCAAACAGTGATCTTTCAGCTCTGGTACAAAGACCTCCTCCTTTTTGAAGGGTCCAGTGGAGGGAAGAAGGGTACTTCTGGATTGTGACTCAAGTTCCTTCTGAACAACATGGACGTGTATCTCTCAGGGAGGTTAGGATAAAAGCTGGCAGGCTGTAACCAGCACAGAGCAAGAGCCCCACTGTCTGTAGCTTCAGGAAACCAGAGCCATGGAAAGAAGCTGATCTGCAGGGACATCAGACTCCTTTCTCCAGAAACACTGCCCAACACATCCCCGTGTCACGTGTGCCTGGCTCCAGCCCATCTCTCCAGGCACAGCATCCTAGCACTTATCTCCTCGCACTCGCAGCCCACCTGCTGGCTCCTCCTCGCTCACATCCCAGCCCTGGCTGGAACATCGTGTACTTGGCACGAGGATGCTCCCCAGGATGGCATAGCAGACATCCTCTAGACACCCCGGGCAAACATGAAGAGCCTGCCATATATATCCAATCCCCCTGCTTTTTGCTCCATCCCCCAAGCAGCTGGCAGCAGTTTATCCACCCGAGCAGAACAGCTTCCCCTTGGATGAGGTATTTGGGTGCTCCTGCCAAGGAAGGACGAACATCTGCAGTGAGGAGCTGGGACCACATCCTACTTCCCCAACCAGCAAGAGCTGCCAGTAGGGGAGGAGGTTTCTGTGAGTACGAGATTGCTGGCAAAATGCTGATGCATCTGTGTGCTTGACTCTTTAACCTGCTCGTCCTTCCCTGAACCCGTCCCCTTCTTCCCTCCCTTCCCCTTCCCCCTCCTCCTTCTGCTTCTAGGCATTCCCTTCCCTGTACCTCCATGTCCCTAGAGCCCGCCAGGGCACGAGCAGCAGCGGCAGCACCGCGGGGCTCCGGTGCGTGGGTGCCTCTACAGCATCCCTCAGAGCGCAGCCGAGCGCCCGCCTCGGGCAGCCTGCCACGGGACGTGTGAAACCGGAGAGCATCTGTAAATTGTTCGGTTATTCCGTATCACAGAAATAACAAATAACGAGGAAAGCAGTGATTCAAACACACAGGGACGCAACCATTAATGAGCAGGTGGTCAGAGAGACAATAAGGGAAGACAGAGCTTGCCAGGCGCTGACTGATAGGCCATTAAAGGAGCTACTCTGGCTTTGGAGAGGATCTGCCTCAATATTGTAGCTGAGAAGTTGGAGAAAACGTGGTTAGTGTGAAATTGGAGGTGTAATTGAGGGAGCTTGGGGGACTGAACAAAACTTATTGCAAGATGTTTACAGAAATGACCAAAGACACAGGAAGGGAAGGATCAGGGTGGAAGGAGTATGGGAAGATGACAAGGAAGGAGGTTGGAGGGATCAGACAGGACAGCAAGCGCTTGGGCAGGGCAATCACCTGGCTGGGCCCTGGCCCTGATCCATGCAGTCTGGCCTGCCTCTTATTAAATCCCATCCTTAATTACCTTTGCTGCGTGCCAGGCCCTGGAAAAGACTCAAAGTCTGAGCCAGGGCTGGTTGAGGGAGCCAGGATAGAGGTCACTGGACAGGCTTTTCAAGGGATCCATGAGTGTGGAATGCTTGTGAAGGCAGAGAATATGGAAGGGTATTGAGGGAAAAAAGAGCCACAAAAGCAACAAGCAGCAAAGATTCTCTGTCTCAACACTGAGAGATGTAAATACACTGGCAGAACAAAGCATCCATAAAAATGATTATGTTTGTTCAAAGTTACATTGAAGTAATTTTTTGGGTGCCACCCTGGAACTCTGTTGTCAGTAGGCATTCCCCAGTCACCATCCCAAATGCTATTTGTGAGGGTGCTGTGCTTCAGACTTGAATTAAATGCGAAGTCTCAATTGCAACAAGAAAGAAATTGTGGGTTTTTTAAAGTAATTACAGTTGCCAAGAGGTGCTCAGCACAGGCAGGCTACTGAGAAAGCAGGTCCAATGAATTAGATAAATTCAGTGGAACTGGAGTACCAGGGGAGAACCTGCAAGGAGCATAGGGGAACTCCATTCCAGCTGCTTTCTGGCAGCCTTCATTTGTATCGACAATGTGAGGAAACGCAGCACCAACAGCTGCTGAGTTAGAGAGTTGTTTTTAATGAGTTTGAGGCCAACCATTTTCGATGCTTTGAAACAAGGGAACCATGTTTGAAAATCAAAAGCTTGAGGTTCTACTGTATTCAGAGATGGAAAAACAACTGTCCATTCAGGTGTCTAAGTGAAAAACAAAACATCCTTCTGTGTGGAGCTTTGAGCTGCTGTGACTGCAAAGCAATCAAACAACCACGGTATCACTGTCAGAAAATACCGTTCCATAATGGATTCCAGTAAAGCCTGAAAAACAGAGCACAGCAGCCTGGAACAACCCAAGGCTGCACTCCTGCCATTTCACGTGTAGCACTCAAACACAAAGCCAGGAAAGTAGGTCTTGGAACTTTGTTTTCCCTACTCTTGTGAGCTTCTACAGGCACAGAAAGGATTTATTCTTCTTGTACAAAGCTATGAAGGGAATTAGAATTAGCCCAAGTAGATCAGCCTTAGGCAGCTGCAAGCTAACAGAGAGCCTTGCCACCAGCCATTCCTTGAGCTGCTGCAAATGGCCATTGAGAGCAGTACAGTATTTCCTGATAAGAGAAATACCAACAGATAAGTACCTGGGAAAGTATTTTTAACAGAATTACTTTTTGCTAAGACTCAAATCAGAAAAATAGCACATATTTTCATTTCTAGGAACTAAAACTTGAGATATGTGCTTTAACTCTTTAAAATCCAGTAAAAGAGTTTGTATAATGATGTTTAGAAATTATTTATGTTGATAAGTACTGTTATGTCACCCTTAAATGAAGCACAGCTTCACCAGATTGCTTATTTCTGATACTCCTTCATAACTAAGCTTAAGGGACAAGTGAGCTCACAGTTCTCCACCTGCTTAAAACGGAGGTAGGGATATTTCAGTTACAGATGTATCAGATAACAGAAAACACGGAGTTCTTTTGACAGCTCTTCTGAGTGAAAGACACATCCAGCACACAGGCAGCAGAGGAAACCTTGTTGGTACTCAAGGATCAGCTTCATGCTCAGCCAGCACAGCCGAATGCCAAAGCCTGGTCAGGAGGAACTTTGGCAGGCTGGAGGAGTGGTCGTATTATCTTAGATTTTGGATGAATTGTATGCCAAAGGACAATTATAACTGAAACCAACACTGCCAGTACAAAAGCTGCTGTTTCGCTAATGATCTGAGAGAACTCCCAAATCCACCAGGCTTGACAAAGGCCATCTCTGTAAACTGGTCTTACTAATTACAAGGCTTGTCTTTCTTTTTCATCCTGTGAATCTTTTAAATATCACAGTGACATTCAATCTTTTCACATTGACAATGCTGAAAATGTAAGTAACGTCTAGGTAATTCAGTCTCTCAAAGTGGGAAGGATCTGTCAATACGTATTAAGTGGAACATAAATTCCCACGCTTTTCGTTTGAAGTGAAATATCCATGGGCTGCATGAAATGCACACTCATGGTTTTAAAATACAGACAGAAGCATCCAACAGTATTGCAAAAATATTGAGGAGTAGTCAGGTAAAATGACAAAATCCCAGAATAATCTCTTATATGTGTTTCAACTTTTAAAAATCTTTATTGGGAAGAAAGGAAAAAAATTCACATTAAATCCTAAAAAAGTTACCTGCAGTTTTAACTCCTGTTCTTGAATGCCCAACTATGTCTTTTTTATAGACTGAGAAAATGGCTGTACCAAATGTTCTCGCTTCTTCAGTGTCTGCTGATATCAATAATTTCTGACAATAAATTTCAGATGTGGTTATACACCACATCTATTTTTTGTGAAATTCTTTAAAGGCTGTTTTCATGTCCACTGTAATATTTTGTTTTTAGCAATCTATAAAGTTAACAAACTGAGATCCACTAAACTGAAGTGACAAAATAGAGGGGTTATCTGGTAATTGTTCTGTTCCCACTATTTAACTGCAAAGTGTGCAAAAAGCCCTGTCTTTAAAAAGTGCATTCAGAGCACTCCAAGCATAAAAGAAATCATAATGAAAGGCTGAAGTGACATCCATTGTAGCAATACTTTATTTCTCTACACTGCAGTAACTCTCTATATGCCAATAAAACCTTCTGGGAATACAAGTTTCATAGCTACTTCAGAGTATCTTTCAGTCATTTCTCTAGCAGAGCTCATACAAATTTATGATAAAACTTTCTTAGTAGTCTAAATAAGATGAGGAGGTCATCAACAGTCATTGTCAATGAGGTCTTTTAAATATTGCACTCATACTACTTATTTTGACTAGAGAGCTGTAAGTCCTCTATTTCTTGTCTTGAGTCTGCTTCCATCTTAGGCTCAAATAAATGAAGAATATCCATAAGATAGGTGGTCAAATGTACGCTGCTAATTCATGCCTAAAACTAAGTTTAGATACCATTGGCAACAGTCTAGAGATAGTAAATATTAATAACAAATTTTTTGTAACTACCACAAACACACCTACTGGTTAACGTAACAAGTCTGTTCTACTGGTCAATTATCAAGAGTTTTGGCATCTCAGAGTATTTTAATTAAATCCCTTAATGAGTGAAGGTAAGTACAGTCCCTCATCCTCATTGAGTGTCTCAGTAGCCCAGGTATAGGCAGCTGCTGCAGAGCTGATGTCACAGCAGCACATGCAAAGAAAATGTTACATAGCTGCACTTAAAATAAATTAACTGTGCCCACAAGAGCTTCTCTCTGTTCAGAACAAAGGCTGTCCAAATGACAGGATCAGGTGTGGATGCTGATAATGTGACATTTGAAGTTAGATGAGATGAATTCTGCCTAGAAATCCCACATATCATCTGTGTATGTCACTTTCCCCTAAATATTACCGAGCGTGGATTTCACATTCTCACTGGAGTTTTATACTCCATGTTCCCAACACTGTGAATCCACAGTCCACCCCTGCAAGAATGCATATGCTGTTAAGTTAATTAATAATTCCTCTTTGAGTAATTACTACTGGCACCTGACAAAAATACTTTGGGGATAGACAGAGACATTTCTGTTGTGACTCTTCCTATCACAGTAACCAGTCTTTATATCTGCAGCTCAGCACTGACCATTGTTACTTGATTGGTCAGCATTCTTCACTTAAATTCTTTGCTTGTTTTTCTTGCTCTGCTCGTGGGAAATGTCAGCCAGTGCTCTGGCCTCACTTTGGCCCTTTGGAGTCTCATAACCCTTAGCTACACCTAAGAGACTGTGGCTGACATTAACCAGTGTCAACTAGATTATATTGTTTGGAATAAAGATTGATGCCTGTACTTACAATGGATATTACACAGTTAACTGTAACATATGATGCCCATTTACCAGCTTTGTAGCTTTATGTCAAAGCATTTGTAACCAGGAAAAATGAGGAATAATAAGACTTTTGGTTCTAGGAGGGAAAAAGTGAAGTTTCTATGTCCATAGTTCAGTCTTCTCTACATTTCCAGCACTCCCCTTTCTACCTAAGCATGACATGGATACTTAAGGTAAACCAGATTACACAATTCATTTACTAACAGGTCTCAGGAAACAATTTATAAAAACAAACCAACCAGAACAGTAATAACACTAATACACATAAACTTTCACTTTATGGACATCTTTGTCTTCGCATTCTCTTTGCCTATTGTAATAATAGAATGTATTGTCCCTTCTCTGAAGTTTCTTAACAAATCCAGTTTCTGGCCAGCACTCTACCTACAAGTAGAACAAAAAGGATATAAAATCACCTGAACATGCTCGCATTAAATGATGTTTGTGCATGACATTGCAAGGAATATTGGGTATACTTCCATAGGAAACGCTCATTTGCATCTAAATACTACTTTTCTATTAACTTGCTGAACTTTTAAAAACAGATTGAGAACAAGACGACAGAAACCAGTTTTCAGGTCTGGTATAAAGTTATGTGATCTGAAAAGCCTAGAAGTAGGATTCTAAGGATATTTAACAGGCTAATTTAAAATGGACAAGTCAAAGATTTTAAAACACCTTGTTTAGGAATATAACACTGCTGCTATTCAGCTATTCAGTAATCTGAGAGGCTGAAAGTGTCTGCTTCTGTAAGACTGACATATATTAAGGGTGCCTTTCAGATCCTTCTGACCATGAAAAACGTGCTTTTCATTAGTAATTTAATGAAAATAAAGTAAGCTTCAGACTGTATCAGTCTAAAAGACAGAAGGATCAGTCCCAGATAAATTCAGCATTACCCTGGTGCTCTTCACTGTTTCAGTGTAAAGCTTTAAATTAAAGGCTTCAGCATTTGCACGTTCAACAGCTTTATGGCTTTAGTAGCTCTTTCAGCTTGAGCATCTATGACTGCTCCTGTTTAAACTAAACTGTAAAAATCAGGTAATAAGCATCTTATTTCTCTTCCAAGCAGAGCTGACAACAGGATGTCGGACTAGAGAATTCTCTAATTGGAGAGCCCCAGAAGTGGTTTCATCACTTACCTTATGACTTCAGGCATACAGCTGTATTATTTGCATTGTCTGTCTAAACATAACAGCCTTAATATTCATTCCACCTATATTATAATTGCATCTTTAGTAACAACTGCATTATAGAGACCTAATATGAACTAAACAAGACATTTTGGAATATGTAAGTTGAAAGAGAATCACTGCCAGGCCCTGGCATGCTGGAACTGAATGCACACTCATATTACAATTAGTCAGTGGTATTCTTTAACTTTCATCAGGGTTTAACTGCCGGGGTTGTGCCCTGCCATAAATCTTAAACACACAGATCCTATCACAATAATTACGTGATTTCCTTCTGCAGTTACTGAAAATTATACCACAGCCTTTGCAGTGGTATCAGAGCCAATAAAATTATAAACTGTATCTTATTATGCACATCAATGTGTTTTGAGTTAACTGGATGGGGAGTGAGTTTCTTGGATCTTTCTGTTCTTCCTTATGTGCACAGGACGTCAACATATTTTAAAGGTGTGTTCTTCAAACTATATTTGTTGCTTTGGAAGATAAATGACAGAGCTGTAATAAAAATTACATATTTGTTGTATTAACCTGTTGGTTGCTATTTTGAACCTTGGGTAGCCACTGGATATCTGGCCACTACTCAACAGCTCATTTGATGTGCTGGGGAACATCACTAACAACTGTAGAGAGCAGAGGCACAAGTCCTTGGTGTTGACAAGATCCTGTGTCACAGCTGCCTTTAGTGCAGTTCAAATATTTCCATCGTGGACATTATTTTGATAGAGCCCAAGCTCTGAGTGTGCATGCACAAAGCCTGACTGTGCTACCACACAATCCAACTGCAAACTGTAGCAATGATACAGGACTGACTCCATGGACAATCAATGAGTTTCCTATCAAGTCTATTGACAGACTAATGCAGAAGCTTCAGAGAACTCACTTTGAAATATTTCTTCCCTCAACCCTGAATTATATCTTTGGAGATCAGCTGCATCTGTTCAAGAGATCTGTGATGCTTCTAAATGCATCAGAGATGGGGAACAAAATACAGACTGGATAGTGTTTCTGTTTCACTTTTGTGAAATGAGTAATTCTACACAGTTAACAACAGCTCAAGAATTCAAGTCAGAAATGTGAAGAAATACACTGTATCAGAACCTAGCCTAAGTGAAAGGAAATAAGCAGCACCTCCATTTTTATTGAATCATTTTACATTAAACAGAAGTTTAAAGTAGTAACTCTTACAAAGTTCTAAATCTCACCTTATCAACTTGTTTTACTTGTTTATATTCCACCTCATCTCTGTATCCAGCTTGCTGAAATCTGTATAAGTTCTCTACGTCATCTGACCATATTTTGGCACGATGCATAGACTTTGGCTTGATGTCAGCTTTAGTCATGACTTCAGAAACTTCAGACATCTTCCTGAAATTAGACTTAAAAAATTAAATAGAGAAGACAGAAGCAAGTGATTTTGTTGGGGACATAGAGTAATGGATAGAACAAAATTTTAAAATAAAGGAATTACAGAGTTCCAAGTCTGAGGTTATAAAAGAAAAAAGTTATAAGCAGGTGGAATAAAATTAAATGCACTACTTGATGTCAAACCCAACTCATCTGTACTTCCATATACATCTTGACTCAACCTTCCTAAAATTTAACTGTGCATATTGATGAATTAAAAAAATACTAAATGCAGTAATTTTGAATTTCACATCTTTGCAGTTGCTGTCCCCTTGGGGCAGGCAGGCAGACTTTCAGATTTTTCTTTCTTGCTCCTGAAGTGATACCAAACTGGGAACCACAGAATGAAGATCTGGGCTGTTATTGAAGAACAGCAAACACTCAGGATGGGAGAGGAGGGGAAAGGAGAAAGGCACAGTCAGTGACATGGCTACAGTGCCAAAGATGGAGATGAGGTCTTCAGAGATATGCTGGATAAGGAGACAAGGCACAGAGCCTGCCAGAATTCACCCCTTTCTACCTTTGCCCAAGCAAATGAACTGACACTGACTTCCTCCTCACAAAAAACCCATTTGTTCAGTCTGCTGAGACACAGCAAACAGGTTAATCAGCTGCTAAACCTGAAAAGAGCAGAACTGGGACAAGCTGAAACTCAAACTGAAAAGAAAATTAATTAAATAGATAAATAAAAAAAAAAACAACCAAGAAACTAAAAACAACAGCAATAAAAAAGCAATAAAAATTGCAGAGGCTACTCATCAGGGATGGATTTGAACTACATGAAAAAAATAAATAATTTGACTTCTGAATTTCATTGCATTTGTTTTCCTAATCATATCTTATTTTGCTGCTCATATAGAACTTTTGTTGCTTTTGCAAGCAAAACACATCCATCACTGTCATGCCTAGCAGGTATGATCAGAGATGAGTCCTTTCCCAGTTTTGAAATGTCACCAAGCTTCAGCTTCATAACTAGGAAAGTATCTCCAAGGAATGAAAGCTTCTGGATTTTGTAGTGAGAGGATGAATACTGTTTCCTTCCCTGTGGATAGGATGCTGCCTCCAAACTTTGCCCAATTTCTTTACTTGGCAAGTTCCTATATCAACAGAGAGCATGAAAAGTTGAATGCTGAAATTGTACCAGATGCAAAATGTCACTAGTCTTTTAGAAAAGCAGAAACTGGAAAAAAAGTCTTGCACCACAGGATAAAAATATTTGGGAAAATTATATCAAGAATTATTGTTATCACAATGTGGAACTAGCAGAAAGAAGGCTGCACACCTGTCATCAGTTTGTATGAGAGCCACCAGGAGACAAAGAAAGGGCCTTTCATCTCTTACTGAATACATTTTATTAGAGATCAATAAAAATATGTAAAAGGGCATTTTTTCTGGCAACACTAAACCATTTCTTGCAGTTTGGTATTCCAAGCATTCTTTTACCAGGCACTGCAGCATTTTGCAATTGAAAGCAGCCATTTACTAAACTAAAAGATTTTCCCACCTGGTTATGAGGTATCAAATACAAATTAAGAGGATAAGCACAGATCCTTATTCTAAATTTAGGGTAGTAAGTAGGGTAAGTTTTTTTCTTCTGTGCTGCAAAGGGCTCTTTTGCAGCCATCACATTTTTCAAGCTCTGTACTTTTTCATCAGTGCTTGATGAGAACTGTTGTCAGTCAATATTGACTTTAGACTGTCAATATGATTAGCATTAATGTTAGATCCTAATAAACGCTAAGCTATAATGAAATTAAGTGTCTTGTGGTAACTTACGTGTCATTAGTGTCAAGTACTTCTTTACTGGATATGCTGGATTCACCTAATGAATGTTTTTCTTCGAGACAGGTGGGTAGGTCTGGCACTTCTTGAGTCACCATTAGTTCACAGTGCCTGTCCACAGGCGTTCCTGCCCAAAAAATAGAGATCACACATTGAAAGTTCCAGCTTAGTGACTTCATATAATGAAAGCATCCCATTTTGGGGCTGCTATTTAAAAATTGTACTCTTTGTCTATTGTGTCTCCAAGTTCCAGGCACAAAGCTGTTTTCATTGTACCAGAGCAGGGGACAGCTGTACTCCAGCCAGGAATTCAGGGAAGAGATGAAAGACAAGAGACAGATAAAGGCAAATAAAGACAAGAGAATGGTAAGAAAACATTCAGTTTAATATTAACGCTTTTCATTTAAGGGGAATTTTTGAACAGTGAAGTGGACTTTGCTATGATGACAATGTTTGCCTGCTCCTAATTTAGGGTAAACAGTGAGTGCTTTGGCCTTGGGAACACAGTTTTTAATGTTAATCATAACACAATTACTGTGGAATCCTAACTAGCCTGGGCTGGCTGATGGTGGTTTCCTGAACAGTTACACAAGCTCTAAGGGTTTGTGGGAGGAGAGTGTCTGCTCCCTTAGGGCATCTGCCCAACACCATTTCCACTGCAACACGGGGTTACAGGAAAGGGAGGAAGACATAAAACAACATATGGGGACTCAAAGCTGAGCAGCAAATGAGGAAAGTGATGATGAGGACCACACCTGGCCAGTCATGTGCCATGTGAAGAGTGTGAGAATGTTTATTCCAGCAAGGTTATCTGATCAAAGACCTTGTCAGTTGGGAAATTTGGGAAAAAGGGGGAAACAAACAAAATATGCAGAGACAAGGACCTGACAAAACAAACACTGATAAACAAACCTCAACTTGAGGACTAATATATCAAGAAACTACAGGAATGACATCCAGGGAGACCAGCCTGGACTTAGCACTGGTAAGACTTAACCAGGGGGACCCAGACTTGGAGAGGTGTGGGAATCCATGGAACTGTATAGATCTGTGGGAAATGTGCAGGAGCAGTGAGAAACAAAGATGGGAATAGACAGAAAGGAGTATAAAATAAGCCTGTCCTGTGTAAAACAGGACCAGTCAGTATTACCTGCCCAGCTAAGCCCCACACCTGATCATCACAGGCTGCCCTACCCTTCTGTACCTTCTTAAATCTTAATTGTCTCTCTGCACAAACTCTGTATTCCACATGTGTGTGTGCTGCAAGGACAAAGTGCCAGCTCCAGATGAGACCTGTGTATGAGTGGACACTGTTGCCAGCTCTGGGAGTCAGGCTGGGGGTATGAGCACCTCTGGCCTATGATACCTGATGTAGGTGGGGGTACTAAATTTCCAGCCACTGGAGCAGGAACAGGATGTGTCCTGAAAAATTAGCTACTGGGAGAGGGCTGTCATGAGTGAGGGGCTCCATGTCAGCAGCTGGAGCAGGGCTGTGGGTCATGGCCTGTGTGCCTGGTGCTGGGGAGGAATGGTGTCTGTACCTTCACACATTTTGTTATACCTAGGGTGCTCACCCTATTAAGCAGCAAACTTGAAGCTGATGAGTAGGGACACCTTGGCTCCAGGCCAGGGTATCAAGCAGGACAGGGGGCCCTGCTGCATCCTCAGCCCAGCCAAGGAGCACCATGTCCCCAGGCAGGAGAGCAGGAGAGGCCCTGGGACACAGCAGTGGGAGGAGACGGCTGTACCTCCTACATCACTTAACCCAAGTCAGCAAACACAGGACCTGCTTGGGGTCTCAGAAGAGCCAGTAAGAGATTTCATAGGATATCAAGGGGTTGGAAAGGCCCGTAAAGATCATCTCGTTCCAATCCCCTGCCATGAGCAGGGACACCTTCCATTAGATCAGGTTGGTCAAAGCCCCACCCAACGTGGCCTTGAACTGTCCCAGGGCTGGGGCAGCAAAACCTCCCTGGGAAACCGGTCCCAGTGCCTCACAGCTCGCACTGTAAAAAAAAAAATCCTCCTAATATTTAATGTAAGCTCTCCTCTTTGGAGTGGCTTCTACCTACTCTACTCGTCAGCTTCTTGTACATTCCGAGCTGCTCAGGCAGACGTCCCGGCCTGCATCCATAACTGCGCTGCGACCGTAACTTCACCCTGCTCCCACCGCCCTGGCCACAACCCGCCCACCCAGCCGTTAAGGCGGCCCACCTCGGTTCAAGAGACGCACAACGGGGACTCTTCTCACGGGGGGCGGAGCGGCGGCCGAGGCGCAGCGGCTGAAGCGCGATGGCGGCGCCCCTCACGGTCTCCCCTACCCCAAAACTCCTCACGGCCTCCCCTACCCCAAAACCCCTCACGGCCGTCCCCTCACGGCCGTCCCCTCACGACGCCAACGGTCGCCAGGCAACCGCCCGCCACGGCCTCTTTAAATGGCCGTGCCCGCCCCTGATAGGCCGGCGCGGGGCGNCCCCACCCGTGTTTTCCCCTGAGTGACCCCGTGCCTCTCTCCCCAGATCACATGAAGGGGCTGCGGGCCATCGCCCTGAAGAGGAGGCTGGAGGGCAGGTACGGGCAGGTGGCGCGGCGGCCTCAGGGGAGGCGCCCGGTGCGCGGCAAAGCGTGAGCTGAACAGCGCGAGGCACTGCCACAGGCCGTAAATCGCAGCACGGGAACGGGACAGGGACACCCCTCACTAGACCAGGTTGCTCCAAGGCCCCCTCCTACCTGGCCTCGAACTCTTCCAGGGATGGGGCATCCGCAGCTTTCTGGGCAATTTGTTCCAGTGCCTCACCACCCTCGCTCATTGTAAAAAACTTCTTCCTTGTATTTCATCAAGACTTGCCCCCTTTCAGTTTGAAGTCAGCCCCCCTTGTCCACATCATGTCCTCGTAGAAAGTCCTTCTCTGTAATTCTTAAAAGCCCCCTTTAAATATCACATGGTGGCAGTAATGTCCCCCCAGAATTTTCTCTAGATTAAAGAACCCCAGCTATCTCAGCCTGCCTTCCTAGCAGAGGTGCTCCAGCCCTCTGAGCATCCTCGTGTCCTCCTCTGGAGCTGCTCCGACAGTCCCTGTTTTTCCTGCATTGGGGACCCCAGAGCTGTTGCAGCCCTGCAGCTGGGGTCTCTGAGGAGTGGAGCAGAGGGGCAGAACCCCCTGCCTTGTCCTGTTGCCCGCAGTGCTGGTGATGCAGCCCAGGATAAGATTGGCTTTCTGGGCTGCAAATGCACACTGCTGGCTCATGTCCAGCCTCCCACCCACCTGAAGTCTTCTGCAGGGCTGCTGTTAACCCATTTATCCTTCATAAGTATGTTTTGATACCGGGACTTGCCCAGACTCAGGTACACTTGGCCTTGTTGAACTCCATGACATTCCTGAGCTTCATGAGGATCTCTCTGTTATTCCCTGGAAGTGTTGTTACACAGAGACAGTGCTGTGCCTGCGCAGTGAAGGGGCCAGCTGTGCTCTCTGAGGTGTATAAGCAAGCAGGTAGCCAGCAGTTTGAGGGAGACAGTTATTCCCCTCTGGCCAGCATCTGTGAGGCTTTTCTGGGGTACTCTGTCCAGCCCTGGGCTCCCCTGGATGGTAAATTGATAGGTGTTTTGGTCAGCATCACCACGCTGCTCTGGGGCCAGGACCATGTCATGTGTGAGGAGAGGCTGAGAGAGCTGGATGTGTTCAGCCTTAGGAGTAGGAGACAATAGTTTATCACAGTTTGCAGGTAGGGATAGAGGAGATGGAGCCAGACTTTTCATGGAAGTGCATAAAGAAAGGGCAAGGGACACCTTTTTCACTATGAGGATGATCAAATGTGGCAATGGGCCCAGGGAGGTTGTGGACCAGTTCCTAGGCTCTCTTTGATTTATTAGAGTAGATATTGCATCTCCTCTGATGCAAGCAGAGAATCTCTCTTTGCTCATCAGGTCTCTGTGCATCAGCTCAAGTTTCATAAGGAATATTCTGTGTTCTGCTGTGTGCTGACTGTCCCAAATGCCTGTTCCAGGGGTTTGTGCAGGGGCAGAGAAACAGGCAGATAGGTCATGACCACATACCACACACTGCATTTGTGTCTGCACCAAACCATGCAGGCAGGGGCACACAGCAGGGGTAGGTTTGGGTCTGCTGTGCTGAAGAGAAGCCTGCAGGCTTCCAGCTCTGCAGGTCTCCTCACATGAGAGGTTTCTGAGTGTGGGGTTTGATGTACTCTGTGCCAGGTGCTGATGTGTCATTAGATTGTTCCTCATGTCTACTTTAAAAAACACTTATCTGTGTTTTTTGTCTCCTCACAGCTTGAAAGTTAAACTATACTGCTCACCCGTAACTAAGGAATTGTTGTTGAGTAACTGGAAATACAAGTTTTGGGAGAATCATATTGTGAGTTGGTGTTTATTTTGAAAATAGCACTTTCCAAGCCGTGGTTCTCAGAAAGAAGCAGCTCCTTGCTCCTCAGGGGTGTCTAAATATTGGTGTTGATGCAGTTTTTCAGGGCTTGAGTACTTCCAACAATGTGCATTTCCTGCTGCTTTCTATGTGGCATTGGTTTATTGCTGTTTGTTAATTATTTTTTCCCCCACAAAATTTTTCCTTTTCTCTCAACTTCAGCTTTACATGGCCTTTATCCTTACATTGATCATTTGTACATTTGAACATTTGTATTCATTTCCTTACCTTGCTCATGACTCTTTGCTTCTGTCCTTTATTTCTCTTTTGCTTCATTTAAAGTCCCTTATTGCTTGGAGTGTGTATAATCTGAAGTTAGATGATTTTCCGTTTGCTTTTTGGAAAACGGACTATAACATGAAGAAGTTTTAGTATAAAATCACTGAAAAACTTAATAAATGTATATGATTTCCAGTGTTTGGAGCCAGACTGCAAGGGATCAGTGTTATGTACAGGTGTAACTTGAAGTTATGTCCTTCCCTTTATAGATATAGGCATTATGAAATTGAACATGAGTTTTTTTACAGAAATAAAAAGAATTATCTCTACACAAACACAGGAATATGTGCTCCTGATGATTTGTGGGCTCTGCTTCTGGTAATAGGGGGCAGTGGGAAGTACTGCAGCACAGAGCTGTCCTAGCAAGATTCACTGCTGTGGGATTGGGATTTTGGGCTTTGCAGTCATCCAAAAATAAGGCATGTGATTCATTCAGAGGAACAAGAGCTGTTGCTGATAGAAGTCCAACATGCTCTTTTTTAGGCATGCACACCTTGATTGAGGTATCATTTAATTTTTACATAACTTTAAGGAAAATTTATTCCACTGGAAATAGACATGTATGACTTACTCTGGGAAAATGAGTTTAATTTTACAGGCTTAGCATTAGCCACAGTGAGTGCTACAGATGTCTAGATAGTAAATAACCAGACACAAACATGAAACAGAATGTTCAGTAAACCTTATAATGCAAGTAATCATTTTGTTACAGGCTGCATTGGAAGTTGAAACGCCAACTCAAATTTCTTTAGAAGATGAAACATCTGGTGAGGTGAGTTACAGGAAAGAAAGATTCATGTCAGTCATGGGCAGTAATGCTGTTTACATGGGTATAGAAAACACAGCTGCAGCATCTGAAGTGCACAAGCTATTTTTAAAATGTATGTGCCCCTCTTCTCCTCTAGTGACAGAAAAAGGGGTGGTAGTTCTAAACTAAAAAAGGCTTTATTCAGACTAGATATAAGGAAGAAGCATTTTACAATGAGGATGCTGAAACACTGGAACAGGCTGCCCAGAGAGGTGGTGGATGCCCCATCCCTGGACATTCAAGGTCAGGATGAGGCTATGAGCAGGCTGATCTAGTTGAAGATGTCCCTGCTTATTGCAGGGGAGTTGGACTAGATGAACTTTAAAGGTCCCTTCCAACCCAAACTATTCTGTACTTGCTCACCAGGAACCAAGGAAGTAGAACTGTCTTCTGTCCAATTTGTTTTATAAGCACCATACCATACTTGGTCCTCTCTTCTGGCATGGCAGGATGGTGGTTGCTCTTTAGTGCTTGTTGCAGTGTGAAGAGACTCTGGTTTTAAAAGCAATGCTAAATGCTGCAGGAGGCTGTGGGGAGCAATACATTGCTCTCATTGTGCTGACAAAAGTACTGGTAGTACTTACTACAGTCTGAAAATAATGCTAACCCCTCTCTTCCAGAAAGAAGATGTAGTGGTGACACTTCTGCCAGCTGGTCACTGTCCAGGTTCAGTCATGTATGTCCTTTCAATACTTTAAATGTTTCACTACCTGGCATTTAATGAGGAGTTTGACCCAAATGTTGCTGTCTGCAGGTTTCTGTTTGAAGGTGAGAATGGCACTGTGTTGTACACAGGAGATTTCAGGCTTGCAAAAGGAGAAGCAGCCAGAATGGAGCTTTTGCATTCAGGGACCAGGTGAGCTATTTATGGGATATAGAAAGAACAGAAGATCATATGGCATGGACAATTTGGCTAGGTATTCATTATTTTTTCCTCATTTTTTATTCCAGATTAAATATAATTGCAATACTGCAGTTACAAGCCCCCTTTGATGTATTCTTTATAATCAAGAGGTAGAATTACCTCCTTTTGAAGAGAGAGGAAGTGGTGTATCTTAGCACTGTGATATAATGCTTACTCTGATATCACGTTTCTGTCCTCCAGGGTAAAAGACATCCAGAGTGTGTATTTGGACACTACTTTTTGTGATCCCAAATTTTATCACATACCAAGCAGGGTAAGTCTAATACATTGTGAGAAGAAAGGCCCTTAACACTGTTATTTAATTAACTACCCCTTTCCTAGGTAAGTCTTACAAGGCAATGCTATTTTGCATTACTAAATCACAGCACTTTCTACACTTTTCAGGAGGAATGTTTAAATGGGATCTTGGAGTTAGTGCGAAGCTGGACCTCACTGTCTCGTAATCATGTTGTGTGGCTGAACTGCAAAGCTGCTTATGGATATGAGTATTTATTCGTAAACCTCAGTGAGGAACTCGGAATCAAGGTAACTGTTGCTTTGGAACAGATCCTCTGAAATGATTGTGGCCAACACTGAGCTGGCAATGGCTGTTCAGAGGGCTCCTCTAGGTCACAGTTATGCCTGTTTCATTAACTTCCCTTAAAAAGTGCACTATGGCTCAAAATGAGGTAACTAGTTGACTTCAATTTGGAACATCTGGGCTTTCCAAAGAGAAGTTAATTCCCAGTTTTCAAGCTCAGTGTTTACCTCACTCCCTTTTATTTTGTGAATGATAAAAGTCATTTGCATACAGCATTAATAGTTAGTATATATATTCTGATTTTCTCATGATATTCATCCTTCTTCAGTATAGGTGGTATGTTCTACTTGTTCTAGATGTCCAAGTTTTGGCTGACACATTTCTGCTTGGACATTATTGGGAGTCAGCATTTGGGGGGGAGCAGAATCACATCTGTACAGCTGCTCCAGCTGCAGACTGGCAAACACTAATAAAGAGTGAACTGTGGCTTTCTCTAGGTGCACACGAACAAACTCGATATGTTCAGGAACATGCCAGAAATCCTGTGCCATGTTACCACAGACCAGCGCACGCAGATTCACGCCTGTCGACATCCTCGGGTGCGTTCCTTCTGCAAAGCCTCCCCTGACTTTGCTGTGAAAGTCTGGTTATAGGTGCTGATGTTTGGGGCCTCTTGGGTTAATGAAGACTGGTAAAATCATGACTTATAAAGCAGAGTGAAAACCTTAGTTAATGGGTTAAAGTTTTTTGTTTTGTTTTTTTAAGGGAAAAATATATTAGCTATGCTAGAAGTAATTTAATTGTATCTGAAGCCTGAAAATGGTGTTTTTAAGTCAAGTGAGACAAGCAGCAGAGTAGATCAATCAGCTGTTGCCCATTTCAATGTATCAAAAGCAGCTCAGATGGTGCCTGTGTGGTTTTAGCATGTGGCCATTCATTTCAAGGATGTCTGTCAGGCTGGAGGCTCCAGCTTGGAGGAACACAGGTAGAACCTAAGATGGCTCATTGGGGCTTTGGTCTCTGGCTGATTTGCTTAGCCAGCTGCACTGAAGAACCCAAGGTGTGACAGGGTCTTTCAAGGGAATTAGAAGTGAGAAAGGAACTTGGTTTGGCTAGATATCATGCTGCTTAATTTCTGGGTAAAAAGGGTCACTGTTGAACTTAATTTTATATCCGTTGGACAGGATGATGACTGCTTCCGAGGGAACAGACTGCCCTGTGGGATGACTTGCCTCAATGGAACTCCCCTGCACATAATCAGCATCAAACCCTCCACAATGTGGTTTGGGGAAAGGAAAAAGAAAACCAATGTAATAGTGAGGTGAGCATTTGGGCCACACAGAAACCTGTTGTTTCAGGTTTGTATCTTGCCTGATGCGTGTATAATTGAATCTCAGAATGGACTTCAGGAGCAGGTTATGCTGGTCTGTTGACCACGGATGAAGAGCAGCTAACTCATTTCTGTGCCTCTTCTGTTTTTTTAGGACTGGGGAGAGAACGTACAGAGCTTGTTTCTCTTTCCACTCTTCGTACAGCGAGGTCTGTATACTTCTAGTACTGAGTATCCATTGATTAAGAAAATATAGAAGAGTTTTGGTTATTCTCGAGTGGATGACATAATTTATCATAAGGAAAAATCCTGTCAGTAATAAGACATAAGGAGATAGGAAGTTCTGAATGCTGAAGACAGAGAAATTTGTTTTAGTATAGCTGCAGAGGAACTTGTTAAAGTAGGGCAGGATTACAGACCTATTTCCTGTTCTCTGTTTTCAGTGTATAGGTCACTTCTACAGTTGTTTTGACTGCCTTTCTATTTTAGATTATTGTGTAACTATGCAATGCTTAAAGCATGGAGTTTTAGTTTACAATACGTTGTTTATCTGCTGTGACTTAGATTTGGGTTGGTTTGCCTTCTTTTCTCAGCCCACATATTTAAACCAAATTTTCTCTTATCCTGACTGCTGCTCTTGCCCCTTTTCCTGTGTTAAAAGACTAAAAGGAAATTGGTCATGGCAGCATCCTCCCCACAATCACACACTTGCATTTAACCTGACTCAATACAGCTCTAACCACTACTTTCTCTTAAGAAACTGAACTGAAACTGGATCAGTGCTAACAATGCACTGTCACAAAGTCTTGCACTACAAAATGGAGGAAGGCAGTTCTGTTTTTAAGATCTCGATTCAGTTTAAATTTGCTCTGCCATGCAGAATTTTAAATGGTGGTCCCAGTGTGGAATTTGCTGGTGGAATATGGGGGGGTAGTGTAACTCTAACACTCCTACCTCCACATGCAAAAATAGATGGGTCCTTGTCTTGGTTTGAGACAATTTAAAGGACAACACTCTGGAACGAGTTGTCTCCCTTTACAAGTTCAACTTATCCCCTTCCGCCAATAAGGAACGAAGAGGAGTAGATAGAAGTGAAAAAAAGTTTCCTAACAAGTGCAACAGCAACAGGCAAAAAAAACCCAAAAAAAAAAAAAAAAAAAAAACCCCCCCAAAAAAAAACAAACCAAAAAAAAAAAACCAACAAGAAAACAAACCAAAACAAAACAAAAAAAAACAAACAGTAAATATCTGCTAGATACAAAATTGCAATAACATTATGGGTCACCCCAGGACAGTCCTGCTCTGTACAGATAGCCGTGTGATCTGCAACCTGCAAGTGTTTCCAGTGCTCAGCAGGAGTGCCCCAAAAAAAACCTCAGCAGGAGTGCCCCAAACTGGACACAATTCTTCAAGAAATTTACTGGAGATCATCTAGAAGATGACAAGAGTAAGGCTTAGAAAAAACAGTGTGTTTTGTCATAATGGGCTTTTACAGGGTGCTTCAGAAGAGACTTTAGGAATAGGAAAGGAATACCTGATCTGCATGACTGGAGACTTGAACTCCAGTGAGAAAAATGCATATTCAAGAAGATCAGCAGCAGTGGAACCACTGGATCATATTGCAGGTCTGCCCAGCCATATCTTTCAGGGACAGTGATGGTCTTGTGTAGTAATTGATAATTGCAGTGAGGTGTTAGGTGTGGCTGAGTTCTCAGCATCCTTTCAGGCCTGTTTCCTTGTTCCAGAGATACCCACTTTGACAGAGTTGTGGGCTACATTAGTCTTTTCATAAAGACTACTAGTAGTAGTTTTGGATGTGCTTGCATCAGTGCTGCCTTTAAGTGACATTCTTAACTGTTGATGCAGTTTGTTAAATTGCCTCTTCTTTTTTGGAATTCAGATCAAGGATTTCCTGAGCTATATCTGTCCTGTGAACGTGTATCCAAATGTACTGCCAATGGGTGTGACAGAGGACAAAGTTATGGAAATGTAAGTGACAAGTGGCTGCTGGAGAGAGGTGATCCAAACTCTGCTCCTGTAAGGACAATTCCCCTCCTGAATCCCAGCCTCTCAGGAGGGCTACTGCCTTTTGCTTTACTTGTCTGATAATTCAGATTTTTTTTTTCTATATTCAGTCCCACAGACTTGGGCTTTCTGAAGCACATGTGTATGTTGAGCTGAGTCTCAGAGTTTGTATTCTACTTCTGTTTGGGAGGAAGCTGAATACAGATTCATCTCACTCTGTTCTGTGACCCATTTTTATTTGTCATTGCTGCTTCTCAGAAGTTTCTTTTAAAGGTGGTTTCTCTGGGGACTTGAACTCCTCCCCTGCACAGCATCAGAGAGGCCAGTTCTCCTGTGCTGCTGTAGATGTTGGCAGCTTAAAAAGCACCCTCAGGGAGCAGGAGACCTGTGGTGTCTCTTAGTCTGGACAGAACAAAGATCCCTGTTCCTTTTTCCTTTCCTTCTTAGAAAGAAAGGAGACTTCCACTTAATCACTGAATAAAACTGTAGTCAGATTTTTAACCCTGTCAGATTGTCTTCTTTAAGGAAGGAACTATAAGATAGTTTCCAAAAAATGTACATGTTTTAAGGTAAATATATTGCAAGGACAGATTTCTACCTTTCAGCTGCTGAAGCTCACCAGTGAATCAAGGACTTTGCCCTAGGTATTGCTTTGCTTTAACATTTTTGCTGCAGTGCCTATGAAAGGCATGGAGCAGTCTACTTAAAAAATCCTTTAAGTTAAAAAAAAGTTAAAGGATTTACTTTTGCTCCTGAAAGCATCTGCTGAGTTCTAAATATTAACTGCTTTTCTCATTCCCTTCAGATTAAAGCCATTATGCAGGTCATACAGGAGAATCATGGAACCCAGGTACAAGCCCTTAGGAACACTGAAGAGAGCCCACAAGAGAGAATTATCTGATACAGGTAAAGGTTCTGCTGCTGCTACTGCACCTTAAATGGAAGTCTGAGACTAAGCAGAGGTGCCAAAAGCTTTGGTGTTCACCACAGTGAGAAATTATGTGGACTTAGGTATTAGGAGGGTGAGAGAGCACTAACTGTGTAAAACTGACTATGTAAAACCACACTTGTTTGCAGTCTTAAAATGTACTTAATGCTCAACAGCCCCGTAAGTTTTTGGATGGAGCTCCTTCCCTCAGTCCTAGACCAGCCCTAGGAAAGCTTGTTCTAACTGTCTGTGAGGCACTGTGCTAGACAAGGCAAGGTAAACACTGCAAAATCTCCAGCTGGGTTAAAGAATATTTTCCCCAATTTATACTAAATGAATTTTTATTAAAACTTAGCTCTCCATAAGATTTCAGAAGAGATATGAACTTTTCTTAGTGATTTTCTGTTTGTTTCTTGCCAGATGAAGATGATCTCTTTGATTCAGAATTAATTTCTACAAGGCCTAAGATTCCAAAAGAGCAGAGAGTAGAGAGCAGGCCTTCCAGCACAGGACAGACTGAAAATCCTGAAGGAAACATTAATGAGAGCACGGAAAGTTACAAAGGGACCACAACTTACACCTCCCTCAAGGTAGACTTTGTGGATTGTGAAGAATCAAATGATGATGATGATGAAGATGACGAAGAAGAACCTGAAAAAAATACAGTTCAATTTCTTTCCCATGAGCCAGATGCCACTTCCACAGCCAATTTCAATGGAGTAACTAGTGACCAGCAGGAGTCTAGTGCCAATGTCCCTTGCTGGAATGAATTTTTTACAGGTAATAAACTAGAGGAAAGCTCTGAAAATGAGGACAACATCCCATCTTCAGCAGATGCTGCTGGGTCCCAGTCACTCTTCAGTGATTCAGATGGATTAAGTGACTCAACACACATCTCCTCCCAAAATTCTTCTCAGTCAACACACATATCAGAGCAGGGGAGCCAGGGCTGGGATAGCCAAATGGACACGGTGCTCATCACCTCCCAGGAGAGAAGTGCCCTGGACCTCAGCACAGGTGGGAGCAGAGCAGTGGTTCCTGTGCTGCAGGAGAGTCCCAGGGACACTCAGCTGGACAGCAGCACAGGGAATGCACCAGGTCAGAACAGACCTTGTGCCCACGATGGTGCCTGTGGCTTGAAAAGCAAAGACTGTGAGAAAGCTGCAGAAGATGGCACTGCCTGTGTTCAGGATGTGCTGGTAGAAATAAATGACAGCTCCAGGACTCCTGATCTGGAGCTGAGGAGGGACTCCCAGAGCTCCTCTGACTTTGAAATTCCCTTGACTCCTGGTGCTGAAGCACCTCAGCCAGATAAACTGCACTGTTTATACAAGAAGCTTGCAGCAGGTGAAAACATAATCAGTGAGAAAAAAGTCTCCTGAGAACAGGTATAACTGGTTACCTTGTGGTAATACTCAGCACGTCTATTAATACCTGAATTATTTTTCTCTTTCCTGCTGGTTACTGTCTGCTGCTATGCTGAGTCATGCTTTATTCAGAAGTATCTTCCTGTCAGAACCAGGAATTTGCAGCCTGTGTACCTTTATTGTTCCTTCCATGAAGTACTGAAAAGGAAGTATTCAGAAAATAATCCCAGGAGGGACAGTAAAAGCCTTCTACCTCTCAAGGTTCAATTCTCCAGGACTGTAAGCAGACAAAAAATGGACCAGACAAAACTAAGGGTAGGACACTAAATGAAATTTAGTGTTTATCATGAGCTCTAAGAGTTTGCCTTTGTAATGTGATCTCAGGTTTTAATAAAATAACACACTATTAACTGTGGGGAGGAAGACCTAAGAATGACCATGCAAACAAGGCACTTGTAATTTGGCTTTAATCCCTATTAGCATTGTTTATCATTATTATAACAATCAGTACTCACTGCAGTGACTTTTAAAAATAACTGCAGGACAGATTACAGAATTACTGAGGTTGTGAGGGGGGTTTGATTTGTTTTAAATCAAATTGTTAATTTCAAAAATTCTCTCTTTACACTGAGCTTTCACTCCTGAGTTAGGTAGTGCAGACTGCTGTCTATGCTTCACCTCCAACTCATTGCAAACAACTTGTCATCACTTCCTCTGTGTTCTGATTTGTTCTGAATTGCTCTTCAGAAAAACCTAAAATCCTATGGTTCCCAAGTTACCAGCCCTGTCCTGCTCTGGCAGGTAACTCAGCCACAGAAGGTAACCTGGTATCCCAGACAGGCTCTTGTACTACAAAACTTCACCTCCTCTGCAACACTCTAGACTTCACTGTTTTAAATCAAGACAATACATTCTCCATGCACATGTGCCATCATAACTCTGCCAAAATTCTTAGCTTCTAACATAGAAATGTAATTCATGTTTTTCCTAAACTGGATTGCCTACAAAATATCCAAACCGCAGAAGTCATCTAAAAATCCCTGAGGTTTTCCATCCGTGGTCTTAAGTCCCAAAGAATTAAACAAACTTCAGCACAACATCCCTCTCCTCTGAGTGTGCCTTCAGTAGTTGTGCCATGTGAATGTTAAACCAACCAGCATTCTGCCACAGGGAACAGAGGCAGGAGGGACAAAGCATTGCCATAATCTATGTATGATTCTAAGGATATTAAAGATCCATGTATTTCTCCACTGTTACCTTTCCTGCTGTTTGTGGGATTTGTTAACCTAATTTCCAAATGTGATCTACCAACTTTGGGGTTTTTTTTCAGCAAGCCTGAGTGAGTGGAACTGCTGTTGGAACTACCTCTGTGAATAAAGTCAGACAAAACAGAACCTCTTCTGTTGTCTCATTTCATATCTGAAAACTGCATGCCAGACCAGGGCTGCCTTTATCAGGATGCTCAAATACACAGGAATCCAGTCTGTTCAGGCAAGTGTAAATTTATACCAGTTCTCACCAGCCCTAAACTGAAAACACATCACTTCCTCATGGTCCCTCTGCTGGAGTCCTTACAGTCATAGAAAATTTGGGTACAAGCCAGGAATTAAGAGGTTGCAGTCTTAAAGCAAATTCTAGTGCTACAACTAATTTTGACAGGCTAATTTTTTTTAAAAAATGACAACAACAAGAGAAAAACTAAATTTAATTTATTTTATCAAAAACTATAGGAAGACAGCAATACTAGAGATGACACAGTATGAAAAGAAAATGTTCCTGAGCTTACAAACTGCATATTCTAATACAGTTCCTAAAACATACATTAAAAATAACCAAAAAATTGACTTAACTTGGAGATTAAATAAATAGACAATAGATTTTCTTACAGATGATCTTGCAGCTTTAGTTTTGCTACCAAAAAATAAAACCAACAAAAAAAGAGCAGCTGGAGGGCAGGCCACAGGTTACCAGCTCCGAAGAAGTGCATACACATGACTGAATTGGTGACGATGACAATGCCAACAGGCCACAAAGAAAAACAGAGGCAGAAGCTGGGCTGGTTTAGCTTCCCTAAGAAACTGAAAACAGCTATTTCTCCATTTCCAGGTTGGCAATTTTCTGCCAAACTCATAAAAACTGTAAAAGGAGTTTTAAAAGTGACAGAGTGTCCCATTAAGCTAATTCACGGACTGCAATCCAAATACACTGTGAATATGTAAATATAAAATACTGTTCAAGGCTCTTATGTTGGAAACTGGATCCATGGGTTTCCTTCAAATAAATACAAAATACTGCTACCTCCCAGAACATAAATTAACGGTTCTTTATTTATGGCAGAAGATAACACACACATCCTTAACAAACAGCAGTGTTATTCCAGTGCTGGTGATAACATTCTCTGCCTCTGGAAAAGGCAGGCACCGCACTCCAGTACAACTGCCACAACTGTTACCTTCTAAAATGCATCTACTTGCAATATTGAAATCAAACTTGGGCATGGGGAGGGACAGAGCCTGGGGCCTGCCCCGTGCCCCCGGCACAGGCGAGGCTGGAGTAAGGAATCCAAGGAATTCATCTCTTGCCGCAGCCGCTCCATCCTGCAGGGACAGCGCAGGTTGCAGGCTGCAGCGGATTAAGGAGCTGGAGACTGCATATTCCATCTGCATGGAATGCACTGCTCATTTGAGCTACATGAAAGAGAAAGCACTAATGACTCCAAATGATGCAAGATCATCTAGAGTTTGCTGACATTAAAGCTCCACATTCCACTTAAAACTTTAAATTAAAAAAAGAAATTCATTAGAGATATGGCATGATAAAAGCTGACAAGATTCAGCATTTATCAACTGTGGATACAGGTGAGCCTGATCACATCAAATACTTTTAAATCTAAGCAAACTTCCTCCTATTCATTAAGCAATATAAAGTTTCTATTTCAACGTGTATCTCCGTATTGTAGATTACAAAACTCACACAGCATTTCCAGCAGCCCATGCTCTTCACCAAAAGTGTAAAACTGATTTTGGCTAGTAGCATATAAAATGTCATTTGCTACCAAAGAGCCAGATCTTCAGTACAAATGCAACTGTGCTTAAGAAACAACCTTGAAATGCTCTTTTTGAAGTGCTAATAATTAACATGGAATTTAAGGCATTTTCTAACAAATTAAGTAAACAGTTACATGCTAGGTACTTGACTTCATTCACCTGAGCCAACAGCTGTGCACCTTATAAAGGTAACTAGCTGACCTACAATACATAGCCAGCATCCAGCTATGGAGCATCCATTTATGGAGCAACATTATTCTGCCTGACCTGTCAACATTTACGTGACTGGTAAGCAATATGCAAGTTTTACAAGCTCTGAATCCATGAGAAAAAAGCATGTGGATCATCCCTTGAGCATGGACCTTGGCTGTAAGCTCTGCTCCTCACCCACCTCAACTGCTCTTCAGTGGTTCTGAAGCCAAGCAAAACTTAGCATATGTTATGAATAGACTGAGACAACTTTAGGATGATCAGGAAAAAAAAAAAAAAGATGACTCAAGCAGCTGAAGAACAGCCCATTTCTCAGCCTTTACATTCAAGAACATCTTATAAATGTCTACAGCAAATGGGTATACTCACCCCTAGTCTAACTTCACTGAAGTTAACATTTTTGCAACCAGAAAATACAGGCCTAGTATCTGAGAAGTCTGTCACTAGGTAAAACGGACACAGTATGTAAAAAATTTAACCAAAACCAGTTGTGAATATACATCAATCCCAGGGCTCTTTTGCACCTAACAGATAACAGAGCATATCTCCACAATGCACTGGCTTTGTTAGACAATGGGCTGCTCTCCTTAACCTTTTGCTATCTATTTCCAAACTGTAGCCAGCAACTTGTTTCAGCCACGACTGCCAAATTTCTGCAATGAAAACAAACAGCAAATGTTACTTCTGACAATTCCATATTTACAAATACTCTGTGGAACTGCAGTCCTCCTATAGAATCCTAACTAAAAATCAGAGCATAACAACTGAAAACATTCTACATAACATCAGCTAAGAAGTTCAAGTTTTACATTTGGGATCTGTTAATACCAATTAGAGAATCACAGAATCAATTAGGTTGGAAAAGGCTTTTGAGATCATCAAGTCCAACCTATGACCAAACACCATCTTGTCAACCAGACCATGGCACTGAGAGTCATATCCATTCTTTTTTAAGAAACCTTCAGGATGCTTCTCTCTGAGCAGCCCATTCCAGTCACCTCTTCTGTGAAGAAATTTCTCCTAATATCCAACCTAACCACCCCCACCCAGCACACCTTGAGACTATGTCTCCTTGTCCTATTGCTGGATCCCTAGGAGACTGCCCCTCACCTGGCTACACCCTCCTGTCAGGGACTTTTAGAGAGAGATAAGGTCAGCCCTGAGCCTCCTTTTCTCCAGGTACATGATGGAGTGGCTTGGTGAGCTCATCTGCCAGCTCCCTCATCAGCCTAGGATGGATCCCCTCTGGTCCCATGGACTTATGAGCATGTAAGTGACTCAGCAAGCCTCTAACTCCTTCCTCCTGGATTACAGGGGGACTGTTCTACTCCAGCTCAGGAGGCCAGTTGTCCCAAGGACAGAACAACTGTCTTAATGTTGAAAACTGAGGCAAAGAAGGTGTTAAGTACTTCAGCCTTGTCCTCATCTTTGGTAACCATATTTCCTCATCATGTCCAACAATGAATGGAGTTTCTCCTTGCCCCTCCTTTTGCTATTAATGTATTTATAAAACATTTTTTACTATCCTTTAAAGAAGTGGCCAAGTTAAGTTTTAATTGAGCTTTGGCCTCTCTAATTTTCTTTCTGCAATTACTTCCTTTGCATGGAGTTCCATGGACATTTTACAATTTGCACTCCTGTGAACCCTTATTTACACACTGGCTCTCCTTAATCCCTCACCCTGGTGCCATAAATGTTATTGCTCAGATCTTCAAGCTTTTCTTTATATAACTAAAAAGCAAAAGAGCTGTCAACTAAGATTTAGAACTCAAATCAAATGCCTCCTGACTTCTCAAGGTATAGAAAGCACATAGCTTGATGTTGAGTCACAGGAGGTTTAAATTGGATATTAGGAAAAGGTTCTTCACCCAGAGGGTGGTTGGGCACTGGAAGAGGCTCCCCAGGGCAGTGGTCACAGCACCAAGCCTGGCAGAGTTCAAGAAGTGTTTGGACAATGCTCTCAGGCACAGGGTGTGACTCTTGGGGATGTCCTGTGCTGGACTAAGAGATCGACATGATGACCCCTGAGGGTCCCTTCCAATCCAGCTTATTCTATGATTCTAGGAATATTCAAATCAAGGTACATTTTAGAGTTTTCTTTGCATACACTTTACAGATTCCTAAACAACTGCTCTAGAAAAATGAATTTTTAGTCCCCATTAGCAGTTCTGTATTGGCTTAAAACACTACAATCTCTTTCTTTGGCCAATGCCATTTCAATTACGAACACAATACCTTGTTTTCACCATCCTTATTTACATTAGACGTAAGAATACTTGAATATATGTGTGAAAGAAGAATCTTCTTAAAACACATTAAAAAAGAACAAAATGTTTGTGACTTTGGATACCCGAACTCAGTTGAGATAACCTCTGCAACACATGGCTCCACATTTACAGACAGTTCTGATGCTCTTTTTGGATGGGCTAAGACCTTCAGCAGCATCTGAAGTCAGATCTATTGAACCTGCAACACAGATGAACACAAGTAAGGAAGTTCTATAAGACAGACCAAGATATGCCAAGTATTCAAATAGCTTCTAAAGGCCTTCTAACAGGCACAGTTCAAAGAGCTGTGTGTTAATTTGTACTCAGATCCTACTGACACCCTTGTTACAGCTCCTTGTACAACACCTGGCATACACATCGGAATCCAAACCTCAGACTGGATCTTTGTACCCCCCAGGTATTCACACAGATCAGCCAAGAGTGCAGCTGGCCTTCAAGGGCCTTCAAGGGCCTTCAATGTCAGTGTCACAAACTGAGAGAAAGAAGAGTTTTAAGATTCAAGATCAGTTTGGCAGTGTGGTGTTTTAAGCCCAGATGGCAATGAAACACCATGCAGACACTCGCTCACTTCCACCCCAGCAGGGCAGGGAGGAGAAAGAAAAGTAAAACTCGTAGGTTGAGATAAGAACAGTTTAATAATTGAAACAGTAAAATATTGTAATAATTATGATATTCTGATTATGCTGATGCTGATTATTAGTAGTAGTAGTAGTAAAAGAAAAAAACAAACATGAGTGATGCACATACAATTGCTTACCTTTGGCTCATCAATGTCCAGAGGCCTCCCTGAACTCTGATCAGCCCCTCCTGGATATCCCCCCAGTTTCTACACTGAGCATGACATTCTCTGGCATGGAATATCTCTTTGACCAATTCATCTGTCTATGCTTCCTACCAGATTTTTTTTTTACACTTTTTAAAGTACCTCCTCACTGGTAAAGCATAAGACACAAAAAAATTCTTGGCTTAAGAAAACATCAGTGAATTATCAACACTATTCTCATACTGAGCCTAAAACACAGCACTGTACCAGCTACTGAGAAGAAATAACTCTATCCCAGCTGAAACAGCTGTTCTATAGCACCTACATCCACAACTGAGGCCTACAGGACACCAGAACCCACAGACAAACCTATGGTGCATCACGCTGCTGAGCTGTTACAACTGCCTTAGTATCTGTTTTAGTAACTATCACTAGCAGACTACCTAGAAAGTGGTTTACCTGAAATGCTGATTTGAATAAAGGAAAGCTTTATTTAAGGGTAGCCTGACCATTCCTTTGAGCATTCCTGGGACAAAGCTTCAAAATCATTTGCTTCACCAGACAATCTAGTCACAATCCCCGATGTGCTAGGAGCACTGAGGGAGGCAAGGCACCAGAGATGCAGGCAGAAGCTTCTGGGTGTGTTCCTCTCTGCACTACACATCATGAGCAATGACTGTTCTGAAAGCCAGAGCTGTGTTGGAAAAAGCTGTGCCTGAGCTGAAATGCTACCATCACTCAGGTTGCAGTAAAACCCACCAGTACCCCAAAACTTCCACAAGAATCATGTTAAAATGTGCAGACCTTTCATCTGATAGTCAAAGGTTAGCTCTTCTCCAGGCTTGATGGTTCGGGTAGAGAACAGCGCTATTCGAGGAAGACGCAAGTCGAGGTTATCAATAAACACATTGAAGACTTGCAGATTTGGATCACACTGTAAACAAAAATTAATGCAGTTTCTGTTTAGAAAAATTAACATCTAATATCACTGAAGTGTTTAAGTAAACCAAGGTCACAGCAAAGAAAGAATGGGTTCTTGTCTCAGTGACAGAAGTCTGCAATTAAGTTATCTTCTGAAATCAACAAATTGAAATAATGTTCCAGGAGAACACTCATGGCTCAGATTCAAGTCCTTCCAGGAAGGCAGCCTTTGCACAATGTGTAGACTACACTAATATGCAACAACCTACAAAAAAATGTCACCTTCAAACAAAAATTGCATCTGACAACAAAAATAGTGACAAAATAATTAGAGCTACATTCAGAGGCTAGTATGTACCAACAAAACCCATAAAAAGAATTAAAGTTGAAAGAAAACTGAAAACAACCTTGTGTTTCAAGCCCCACAAACTCACTACTCTGTAGTGATGTTTAAGCATTGCTTCCAGGCCAGAGATAACATCTTCATACTATGCATGAATTTCTACTGTAAACTGCAAACCTGCTTGGCTTCTGAATTCCCTGCCATGGTCTGGGTGCTAGGAGGAGGGTGAAGGTCACTAAGCTGGAACTAGAAACCACTTCCTCATTTTGTCTGGATTAAGTGTCAGAACTCAGTAGTCCCTGAGACTGTTAAATTCTGAATGCTTTTTTGTTCTTTACCAGTGAAATATATCACACATTAAAGAATCAGAAGTGAAGTTACAGACATCTAAATTTACACTGAAGACTGAGAATACTTCACTCCCATTTGTGAAAGTGAAGAGCAACTGTCTGTATCTAAAACTCTTCTTCATCCTTCTCCCTGGCAAGCCTGCATGAAATACAAGTATCATCATCTCACAAATCTGAAGACATTAATTTTCTGTATTTGTAGAACACTGACTGTATACCTAACAAACACTGGATTAGTAAGAAATCATAATTTTTATTTCAGGAATCCTTACAAATGCAGCTCAGCCTTCTTGCTTTAGGTACTTCAGTTGAACTTCAACAAAACACTACAAAAACTGCTTGTTAAAATTTACTTTTGAGTTCTCCAGCCAGTTTAGATTAGGAGGAAAAATTTTATTTCTCTGCTGTAAAGACCTAAGAAAGCACAAGAATTTTCTGTTTTTCGTCTACCAAGTTTGCAAGATGAAATTCAGAGTAACACTCCATCCTGCCCAGCTACAAAATAACACATCAATTCCTGTCATCTCTGACTCCTGGCTAATTTCATTAAGGACCGGTCACATACATAAATACTGTTAAGTATTTCAGGTAGGAAGAAAAAACACAGCCAAACCAACCCTATTTTGGATGTCTAGAACCAGCTGATTCAGTGAAAACTCCAGTCCTATAGGATGTCCACTTCAGGCAGCATCTCTCCCCCAGATTTTAGTAGGCAGTCTCAATCCAAGCAAGGCCCAGTATTCTGCTCTATTTATTATATCATCTGATTAACTGGACTGTGCTGGCATGAAGCAAACTACTCCACAAAAATTGTGAATAGAGTAAGGAAATGTTTACAGTAGAAGACATTTCTAGCACAATTAGGATAATTCTCCAAAGGCTTAGTATACAAAACAAGGTCTTACACTGTGGTTCACAAAGTGGGACACATTTCCATATCGTGCTGCATCTACTGTAAATTCATCTGAGTCATAGTCCAAATCAAACAAGTATGTATTTCCCTGGTTGTCATAGAGCTGGCCTCGCCTCTCTGCTTCCTCACTTGTAATCACCTAAAAAAAAAAAAAAAGAAACCTGCATCATATTATTAATTATTACTAAATCAAAACAAAAATCACAATCAAGTTAGGAAAAAAGTTAGAAAAATACTTGGCAAAAAAAAATACCACAATAAGTTTTTGATGTTGAAATAGCATTCCATCTAAGGAATGAAGAATACATAAGAGTACATACAGCTAAACTAATTATTTTTGATTGAGGCTTCTCTGATGCAATTTGTCTACAGCTGATGCACAACACTACCTTGTCTCTGGAAAATAAAAACATATCAGCACCCTCTACTATTAATTTTGGTGATGACAATACAATCAACTGTTTTTACCTGAAGTTTCTATATATGCACCTTTCCCATTAGATGCAGAAAGCCTTGTTTACTTCACATAAAACCAAGATTCAACCTTTTCCCTTTGCACAGATGATCAACAGGTATCAGTCTTTAAAACCCAGCCACATTTACAGCCCGATATTCATTTCCTTTCTTCCCAGAAGCATCTCTTCCTGCTATTTTTGATTGCAATGAAAGATCCTTTCACTGCAGCTCAGACACATCACTTCACAAAGCTCAATCTATTCAGTTAGGCGAGTGTGTCACGGCCGACAGATAAAACAGCTTAAACAACTTCATCTGCAGCCTGTCACACTGAACACACTCTGTTGTGCAGATTTAACAAAGAAATCATAATTTTGCAGCAAGACATACAAAATGTAATGGAATTGGACAACAAATCCCTCTAAAATCTGACAGATGAGATTTGAGACTCAGCAGTAGATATTAAGTAGATTCAGGTGAAAGAGTAAATACACACTTTTTTCCTTAAGCAACAAAATTACATAATCACCTTTCATTGAATGGAGTGTATGACCTTTTGTATATTTAAAGGAAACGGATGAACATGAGAAGAAACTTTGGGGCAGGAAGCATGGAGGAAATCTACTTAACATCGTACAAAGGGACAGAAGGAAATATTTTGAGTCAACATAGTAGCAAGGTAGATTTGTGGTAGAAATGCAACACAGTGTAACAGAGAGGCTGCCAGAAACTGCTGGTGTGAAGAGCCCTGGAACAGAGCAGAGACTGAATCATATAAACACAGGGCAATACAAACTCTCAAGAGTAACTCAAGGTCTGTATTTTATAACATAAAAGTTCTCTTTGAAATAGTCATGAGACTATTTCAATGAGACTGAAATAGCAGATAACATCTGTACTATGAGTCTTACTCTTGCTGTTAATCAAAAGCAATAAATATGCTTGGAAATACTACTTAGAAGTGCAGACAAAACAGAAAAGGGACTGAAACTCTGTGCAGGGAGTTTCAAAACAACTGTGCTTTGGGAATGGCAAAAAACTACAAAAAAGATGACCAGGGAAGAATGAAGAATATGATTGTCATGAAAGAAATTAAGGACTTGCCTTTAGAAATACGATTAGGGCATGTATCTAAAATAATTCTTTAGTGCCATATGAGATAAATATTCTCTTTACTTTTGACCTTTTACAACTGCTCTGGAATGAAGCATCTTCTAGACAACATAATTTTGCTGTCAACTTGAATTTCCCTTTCTCTCTACTCAAAAGTAGACTGATCTATTATATAGTAGAATCACAGAGTATCCTGAGTTGGAAGATTCCCACAAGGATCACCAAGTCCTGCCCCTGCCCAGGACATCCCCAGGAATCACATCATGTGCCTTAGAGTACTGTCCAAACACTCCATGTGTTTGGCTTGTTGCCATGATCACCTCCATGGAGAGCCTGTTCCAGTGTCTGACCACCCTCTGGGTGAAGAAGTGTGAAAACTGAGAGAAAGCTCACTAAGATTTTATCTAACATTTCCTTGATAGTATCTAATTCACCTCTATGAGATAAATACATACCTACCTCTCCAACATACTCCATCACAAAACTGTTGGTTTTAATTTTCTGGAGGGTTTTTACTCCCCAGCCACGGCCATTGCTGGTTCTGAAGATGCAGAGGGAATATGGGGTCCCTTTCTGCACAATCCTATTCGGGCAGTCAGGCCCACACCTGCAATATGAATTGCACTCATAGATGGGCAAGCCAGGCTGGATTTTCAATTTCTTATGTTTATTGTAAGCCAAAATAAACCCAGCCTCCTTTGGACAGCACTTCTCAGCAGGGCAGTCAGCACATTCACAGCCAGTTGTTATTCCATTGAGCACATTTATTCCTGGAGCAGGTTTATACTCATTGATGTAGTAGAAGTCTAAAGGAGGGCCTTCAAGATCCACGGTGTTTTCTACCAGAATCATTGCTTTGTGATTCTTTTTCCTGTTGAGTTCTTCTTTCCATCTCTGCAGAGCTATTCTTTGTTTAGCCTTCTTTACAATATAATCTGCAATTGCAGGTTTCAAAGTTTTAACATGGTTTCTCACTTTCATTGCTTTGCCTCCTCTCCCCCGAGACAAGTATTCACTCTTGTCTCTAAGAAAGTTCTGAATAAGCAGAGGGCAGTTCAGATGTTTCTGAGGTTCCCAAGTATTTGAAGATTCTGGCCATCCTTTCCATTTCACAAGATAGTATGCTTTACCCTTGAAATACAAAAACAGATAGATTTAGCCAGAGTCCATGTTGCTGAAACCCAGCATCACAGAACAACACAGACAAACACAAGAGCTCTGGACTTAAGGATCAGCACACAGGGCAGAAGGCCTTGATGCCCCCATAAAAATTACCATTGGGGAGAAAGAGAAAAATCAGGTTGTTTGCAAATTAACTTGTAGCACGACTTTGCATACATTAAAAATCGTCTCTAGCGGCAAAAAAAAATCAAAAGATGGGATGAACTCTGATTGCTAACAGCACACCTGGAGGAGGAGGAGGAGGCTAGTTTGTCAAGGCAGGTGGAAAGTTATGCTAACTTGTTGTATGACTCAAATGCACAAGCAGAATGCAGTCGTATCACATAGAGAACAAAAAAAAAAAAGCAAAATGTACCAAAAAAAAAAAGGCTAAAACCCACTATCAACCATCCTCCCAGAACATGAATTAATTTGATAAATGTAATACTGTATTTACAATGAAGCAGAATACATTTTGCACTTATTTAAAAAGGACAAATAACTGTAACAAGGACAAGTCCTGAGACTGAATTTCACAGGAATCCATTTGCAGCACATGACCCTCATTCTTCATTGAAAACACTAAAAGAATCAAGAGAGAAATACACATGGTTGTCTGCAAATAAAGGAGAGGCATCATAACTCATACTGAGCTACCACCCTAAAGCATCAGCATCAGATACACAAAGGTGAATCATTTCATATTATAAATGTTTGTAATTTCAGGAAAAGATCTTCCTTCCACATACTGAAAGTAGCATTTTACACCACTTTCTATTTACAGTCTAGAGTTAAAATATATTTAATTTGATGCCAGCAAAAGCTTTGTCCTCACTGCCTGCTGCTTTATATTACGAACAAGACTACCTTTGGCTTGCTTCCAAATTTCAGCTGAAAGAGTGATCAAATTGGTCTGTGTTTCTCTTACCTCTTCTACCTTGTAGTCACACAAATATTCCACCTCATAACTCTTTAGACTCCTGTTGGTGATTCCAATGGATTTACATGTGAGATTTTCCTTCCTACATAATTCTTGGAGGGTCTCAAGTGAAGCTAGACATGGCACATACCAGGCTACAATAAGAAAATTGGTAAAGAATCCTATTTAATGTCTCAGCTAAATTGAAATCATTATGCCTCATCCCAGAGTCCCCACATTACCATTTGTGACAGCAGTCCACGAGTCTCTTGTACAACTGCAGTGCCTCCAACTCAACCCTTCTCTAACGGGTCAAGTTAAACACGTTAATGATTCTCTCCCTGCATCTTTATTCTGTACAGTGCGTACACGTATAAAGAACAACAAATATTTGGGAGGCAGAATCTTCTACAGGTGAAAGATATACTAAGCACCAGCAATTTTTCTACAATTACAGCATCGCATAACTGAATTACAGCAAGCAGGAAACCTCCATTCTTTAACAAGACCGCCAAATTTCTGTAGTCAAGCGCAACTGAGTACTTGCGATGCAACCATGGTGACTGGACGAAGAGACAGAGACCCACAGCCCCCATCCGGAAGGATCGCGAGTGCCCTGTCAGCCCCGCGGATTTAGAGGGACGAGACATTCCGCAGGGCGCCAGCACCCGGAAAACACCGGGATCAAGGGGCTGGATGAAGTCCAGAGCGGGAGCCGCCGGCTGCAGGGCCGTGCCCGGCTCCCCCGGGGCTCCGCGGGGCTCCCCCGCCCCGGCCCCCGGCGCAGTTCG
>WBNO01007741.1:199662-268980 GCA_013400575.1 Peucedramus taeniatus
CCCCGCCGGAAGGGGGCGGAGCGCAGAGGGCGGCCCGGGCGCGCACGCGGCTCCGCCCGCCCTCTCCTTTCCCGCCTCTGCCGTGAGGGGCCCCCGGCGGGACGGACCCGGGAGAGCGGGAACGGGACGGATTTAAAGCTATTTTGCTTTTGTTCTTACAGAGCTCTGCAGTGCCTGGGACAGGCGGGAGAAGCGCGAGGCAGCTTCTTTCCCGGGCCCCTCAGCTGCAGAATTGAAAAGAAGCTCGGAGAAAAGGTCATGACACTTGGTGGGTAGGAAAAAAAAAAAAAGGAAAAAGTTACACCGTCATCACACCTCACTAGTCAGATGAGGTGTTTACTATTAATGTAGCTTTGAGCGAATCACAGAATTGATTAGTTTAGAAAAGGCCTCTGAGATCATCAAGTCCAACCTATGACCGAACACCACCCTGGCAACCAGACCCGGCACTGAGCGCCACGTCCAGGCTTTCCTAAATCACCTCAGGGACGGTGACTCCACCACCCCCCTTGGGCAGTCCAATCACCTTTAATGTGAAGAAATTCCTCCCACTGTCCAACCCAATCCTCCCCTGTCCGAGTCAGCAGCCTCTCATCCTGTCGGGCTCTTTCTCCCAGGCAACCACGGACAGGAAGGCTTCTTTCAGGCCGTTGTTGAAGAGGTTTTCAAGTTCGCTTCAAACCCCAGGTAATGGAATACAACCCTCTTCAAACCCAGACAGGTTCCCCTGGCTGTGTTCTCTAATTCTTGAGGCTCTTCTGTAACACTTCCAGTGTTTTACAAGGTAACCCACTGTTGTAAGCACTGAACTGCTGTCCCTTAACTGCACTTTAGGCTGAGACCCTCATATTCCATAACCACACTTGCCTGCTCCATTTCGTTATTGAAAAAACCTGCCAGCTTATACCCACACGAATGTATGACAATGCAGATTTAAAACAGTACCACACAATGAAGATTGCCAGGATCTGCATAAAAAATGTATTTTTTAATAACATATAAATAAGCACACTTAACTTTTACATTCCTCAAGTAATATGACAAAACCATTTTACAGAAAAAAACTTTTGAAAAAAAAAATTCACCTGCTCAAGAGGCCAGCGCAAATGGGCTCCACCTTCAGGGTTTTGGGCAATATCAAGACCACACAATATTCCAGTATAATTATCAGAGGGTGGATTTTCTCCAGTCTTGATTTCACTGGTTCAAAGCTATACTACTGGAAGCCACAGATGCACTGGCTGAACGAGTACAAGACCCGATTAGTCAAGAAAAATCTTCAAACTATGTAATATGCTTGTTGCTGAATCACAGGCACAAGCATTTGTGCTTTGCATTTTCTAATCCAAATGCTGATAATTCAAGAATCTGCTGTTCACATGTCTTGATGAATGTTTTGCACCACACTCTAAACAGACTTGGTGACAAAATAACTTGGTGGCATTTTACTTTACTTTATTACAGTCCTCTAAGAATCATGAGAGACATCACAGAGAGTCACCGCTTTGGCAGAAAAGCCAGTAAGTGACAAAAATCAAGTTAGAAAAATGTTGCCTTCCAAAATGGCCTATGATGCCACTTCAACAGTGATGATTTCACACTTTCCAGTATCTTGATCTGTGCAGGTAACATGCAAGGACCCATCCCTAAATAAAAGAGAGAATTAGGTTTAGGATTATCTCAACACAACACTTGCTATGTTACTGCATCTGCCAGAAAGGATAAACAGCAATCTTCACACAGATGAAAGGATGACAGATCAGCATCAAAATATCCATGGACAAACATGCTTCAACACAGATGAAATTGACTTATGAAATTAAGTTTAATTTAGTCATTGTTTTTATATGCACTTCTTGCCCTTAAAGCATCTACCTTCTCTACATATCACTGGAATAGATCTAATTTAAATATTGCAAATGAATTTCTTTCGTAGATGTTTGTAAACAGAATATGTGGTAATATTATTCAAAATCTTTCTTGTAAGAACTGAGTAACAGCAGTGAATTGATAAACATGTCTTGTCATAGCATGAGACCATGACTTTTGAAGTGTAAGTAGTCTTTAAATTCCAAGGATCTCCTTCAACAACGAAAACCTTAATTGTCAAAATCCAAGACTTAAGAAACAATATTGAGCCCTACTTCAGCTAAGCATACAGTGACAGAAAATATTTAAGTATAAATAAATGTTCTCTACTAAACTTTCCCTTTTTCACCTAAATATTCTTTAAACCTCCCTCCAAATAATGCTGTTATTCTGCATGACAGAGTTGCATCTATAATCCCCAAAATGTTTTCCTTATCAGTGCTCAGTATAAATCTCTGTATGACTAGCAAGGCATTTTAGGTGAGGTCTATTAACAGGCATTAATACACCTGATAGCTAACATAAGAAAATGAAGTATTTTGAAACTTAAATAGCAAGTAGAAGTTTCCTGTGGCACTGTTTCTCTGCTTAACAACCCTGTCTCTGAAAGAACAGAGCCACTGTAAATTCTACAATCCTTCATAACTCAAAAAGACAAAATCTCCTTCAGTTTTTCCCAAGAGTGGGCATTCAGCAAAGCTACTCAACCCACTTCCACAGGAAGTCTGAGATCCTGACTGCTCTCATGAGTGGTCAAACTGATCAACAGTTCAGAAGTTGCTAAAAATAATCTACACAATTGTATTAAGCTTTTTTTCTTTAAGAATCAAACAATGACAGCACCAAAGGTACTGCAGAAAACCCACATTTCTACAGAATTTACTAGGACTGTACAGCCCTGTGACCTACTAAATGCTGAAAATTCTCAAAAAAATTAAATACTCTGTAACAGGAGCAAAGACTGCTTGTCAGAAGTGTGACACAGCAGGGTAAACAGCACAACAAGTGTTTTGGGTACCTTTTCATAGTGAGAACAGTCAGTATGTCATGTAGGCCATCCTCCTTTTTATCTAAATCCTGTAGTACGATCTATTAAAAAAAAGAAGTTGGATTATAATAGGTTCTTTAAGTTCTTGTGCAGCAGTTCAAGGGAACTGACACAACAGCTAAGATGTGAAAATTCATACTTTTTAGCTATTTGCACTATTGTTTTTGTGCTTTGGTTCAGGATCTATACCTGAGATAGCTGAAGTACCTATCACTCCCACAGTGTCCTTTAGAATCAGTGCTGTAATTATTAGGTAACATCCCTTCCCTATCCCCTTTAAACATATTTGGGCAGAATTAAGGTGGAATAACAATCTTCTTAAACATTCCATCAATTTGAGACACATCTGCCCCTTCCCTGATGCTTTCCAAGGAAAGCACATCATAACTGTTTGAAAAAAGCTGTATTCTCTCTGTAGGTTGACTCCTAAACAACAACTTCAAACCCTCACTTGATAGAATCATTTCATCTTACCACTGTGATAAATCAAATTCAATTTTAATACCAAGATCCTGCCCAATCTAGGCAGATGAAAAAGTAACCAACACATTAGCTATGCCACTTTCTTCATCAGTTTTATTTTTAAAATGTTCAAGGATCTGTGTACAACTGGAATAACTGGTAAAGAGCTCTGATCCCAGGTGATCTTATTACAGTAGTGCCAAGTGTCAAATCCTGTCAGCCATTTAGGAATTTAAAAGGGAAACTTCAGTACTTTACAAAGTAGTTCAATATTTTGCATGTCCAGAAGAATAATTAAAATACCAATACCAAAGAGATGCATGTCACTGTAATTTTCTAACAACAAGTTTTGGTATTGGTGGAATTGGTTTCCATTTTTTTTCCAGGTGGCTGCTGTTACAAGTGCACAGGAGTCTGCACACACTCACCTGTGCAAATTTCTCTTCTTCGTTCATGGGACTCTTCCCCAGTGACTCGTAGAGCTCAAGGCACACAGAGGAAATGTTTCCAGGAGCATGCAGGGTGTGCTGCCTTCGAGCTGGCAGTGGTGTCCCTGATGGAAACAGCACTGTGAATTTGTCAGCCCCTGACTCATCTACTCCCTTAAAAAAAGAAAAAAAAAAGAATATAGTTCATGTTTTTCTTTAAGTGCTTCACTGAGCTGGAAGTGTTACAACAATGCTCCACAAGACAAGAAATCCAAGCTTCATTCCCTCTGTCACATTTACCATCCCACCAAGTAAAAACCCTGACATTCCTACAAATGAGAAGGCCAGCTATTACAACAGGAAAAATACAATCTCCCCTTAAAATCAGTTTTTCCTGTCAATTTTTTGTCAATTAAGTCACCATATATTGCTGATCTATAGCAAATCTGTAGAAGTAATAATAAACCAATTCTGTTTTACTAACACCAGTCACACATAATCAGTGCTATATATTCACTGCCTCAGTAAAATTTTCTAATATTCTAATTTTAGCCTTACCTTAAGAAGAATATCTTTGGCAGAACACTCAATGAGTGCATCTTCTTCTAACAAGGTATTCTCTTTCCCTAGCAGAATTCCTGCCTCTATGGCTGCACCAATGGGAATAACTTCATCTGGAGGAATTGAATTCAGTAATTCCACAGTTGGGAAAATATCTTTGATCAGCTGCTGTAGCTTTGGGATTCGAGCAGACCCACCACAAAGAACAACCTGGAAAACACATCATAATAATTTCAAATCTTTAGTCTGTGAAATAAAACAGACAGGTCACACCCTGCAGGGCAAAAATGCAAACTGCTCTGGGATATTTTATCATTTGCATTTGTTGAAACAAAAATCGATGTAATCTTTGGTTGACTTGATACTTTTGCTTTTGAAATTAAAGGAAATATGATGTCTTTGAAAAGTTTCTCTTACAGCAAGAATCACCTAAATAAGTAACACCTTGAAAATGGAAATATTCATCACAAAAAGAACATCAGGTTCAAAGGGACTTCCAGAGGTGATCTAGTCCAACCTCCTGGCCAGACCAGGCACAGTTACAACAGGCTGCTCAGGACCACAGATACATATTCCACAGACTCTGTAGGCCCTTAATGCAGCATCTGATTTCCCTCATACTACACCCTCCTTTCAAAATTTCCCCCTGCTGTAACTTGTGTTGCTTGCCACTCACCCTTCCATCATGCACCTGTAGGAAGGAGCAAGTCAGGTTTTATCCATAAATCCAAATCTTATTACAGAGACTTTGCTGAAATCAGTCAGACCTGGAAACAAAGCTAACTCCCACTTTTCCTCATGTAAAACCTAAACCTAATTTACAACTCTGAAGTTATTTATTTTTACATTTAAAGTGTTCCACTGCCCTCCATCCAAAGCATTAAAGCCTGAGAGCCTGAAAGGCCACCTAAAAACCACTGCCACCAGAAAACAAAAGCCATTCTTCAAACAGTGGCCTGGGATACTTCATTACCCATCAGAGAAACTGAGATGTGACACCACAAACACTAATAAGAAGTCTGAAACAGCATCAAGTGTCACTGAAAGCAGCAGGCAGCTTTAGCTGCAGACCTGATGAGCCAATTCTGCCAGCAATGAATGCAGCACCATTTGCCAAGCACAGGTACAAAGGGGGTGAGAAGAATTTCCTCCCTTACACCAAGGCAAGAGAGACATGAATTTAACTACTGATGTCTGCTGCCTTGCTCACCATCTTTGGGATTAAAGGACTTTCTGGTCTGGCACCTCATGTAGTTTTTAAGCCAGCAAGGAGGAGCACAGGCACCAAGTGGATACTTAATGATCTGTTCAACTTTAAGTCAAAACTTTGCCTTTCTTCAGAAATGTCAGCAAACCCTGCACAAAGTTCCATGAAGGCAGAACAAAGCCCACAGACTTACCCTAAGGAAGGTACTCCTCAGCTTGAATTTGGGCAGTTACACAAACACACTAAATGGAGACAAATCCTCCCCACCTACTCAATATGCAGCAGTAAAAACACACAACTGAATGTGACTCTACCTTACACTTCAAATACCTGAAATGAAAGCAAATACAGCAGTTCTAAAGGTCTTGAATCTATAGACTTTGTTGAACTCCAGACAAAACTGCTTAAATATATCATGAAATAATCTCAGTCTGTAAGGAAAACAGGTCCCATAAGCATTGTTCTTGTGGAAGCATCCCACGGACATATGAGTTCTATAATTACCTTATTAATATCATCTGCTGTAAATCCAACTTGCTGCAAGAGCTTTTTAATTGCTTCTACACATTTACTAAAAAGTGAAGAACAGATAAGTTCAAACCTGGCCCTAAAAGAGAAAAAGAAAACATTCAAAAAAGATCATGTCATCCATTAGAGACAAATACCTGAAATGGAACAACAATTTTTAGAATATACTTTAGTTCTCCAACTGGTACTAAGGGATTTTAAAAAAGTAATCTTTTCCCATTATTAATCTTCAAGTAATTTTGTTGTTGTGGAAGTATCTCTGCTATTAGTTCTATCAACAACACCTACATGAATGCACATTCATTCTTCTTCAGTGTACTCTAGAGAAAACAGTATTGTTGTCTTGACAACACCAGTATTTCTGTCTTGACTCATGCCAAAAAAATAAAGAAAAATCCTGCAACTGCTTCATGATCTTTAAAATTAATACAAGCACTCAATTTTTAGAGGCAAATCAAGCTGTGTCCTGCTCTTCACACAGGGAGCAGATTAAACACATTAAAAAAACAAACTTGTGCTTGCTTTTGTCTCTTTCAAGCCTGCAAGTTCTACTCTGCATGAATACCACAAATCAAAGTATGCAACACTGATCTGCAGGATTGGCATCCTGATCCAAATGGAGCTGACCCCATTTACACAGTATTGCTTCTCACACTTTCAAACATGCTGTGTCCTCTTTGAGCAGCTCCAGCTGCTGGAGTTCTGAAATAGAAAAGTCTGTTTCATTTTGCTAAAGCTGCTGCTGCCTGGAAGAGCAATCAAAGTGAGCTAAAAATCTCAGTAAGAGATCATCCCAAGGGAAAAGAGACTGAGTAGGACACAGTAGTAGGAACAAAAAGAAAATATCTTTCAACACCAGCTTCTCTCTCTCTCAGCAACATTAAGACTTCAGGACTCCTACCATTCTGGATCTCATTGAGATGAAGAGTCCACAAGCCATTTTTTCTTTAAGGAAAGTATAACATAAACAATAAGGGGAAGGAAATAGCCACCTTGATTCATTACAGTATCTACTCCCCTCTGATCAACAACAGGATTCTGAAGATGGGGTCTCGTTGTGCCTTTTTTGCCCTTGCATTTTCTAACCATCAGGGAAACACTGTTACTGTGGCTGCCCTGACCACTGCAGATTGCAGCATAACAGAACCATCAACATGAAACAGCAGGTGTGCCTCCAATCTTACTTCCTTCTCTAAAATAAACACCATCAGAAATCAAAGCTTACTCAATGAACATCCATAATACCATCTAGAAAGATTTCAGTAGCTTCAAGATCTGCCTTACCTGGACACATTGCAATCAAAATCCAACCCATCATACAACGAATCTACAAAACAGTTTGCACTTCCCAGGGTTGATAAAGAGTGTTTTGCAATATCAGCACTGTTCATTAACTTCATCATGGCTCTGGGATTTCCTCTAATATCATGTTTACAAGACCTGTGTTTCAAAAAAAAAGATGATACCAGTTTAAAGAGGCAGGCATTTGACTGGTAACTCTTTCTGAAAGGAAAAGCAGGTTAGAGCTCTCGCACATTTTTTCTGTAAACATTTTAGTAATAACTAAAATGCTACCACTGAAAGTTTGTACACATCTCAACACAGCAGACTCCATAGCTGAGCCCTTACAGTTTAACACCAACTTCAGACAACATCCACCCAAACTCAGACATTTCCCAGTCTTCCTCCTGAGCCCCAAAAACTGACTGCTCCTTCAACATCATCTTTACTTGAATCATTTCACTAACAGAGATTCTGCTAGATTTTTTTTTTCTTTTAAGCAAGCACCACATAATGAGGATCCTGTCTTAACAGCAACATGCTTGGCATTCAAATCTTACCTCTGAAATTCAGAAGCTAAGTGTTGTGCTAGAGCTTCTGTGAAGCAAACTCCACCAATGCTGTCATCTGTGTTTGTAGCGAGTACACGATATATTCCACTGTTCACTTCTATGACTGTGATAGAAAGTGATGTTCCACCCAGTTTATAAACCAGCACGTTGCTGCCACATTAAAAAAATATTACAAGTAGCATTAATTTGACACACTGCCAGAAGATTACTGCTGTGTATTGAAGGCTTTAATCAGGCAAAAGTATATGAGAATGGTAATGAAACACCACAAAAGAAGAACAAAGAAGTTCAAACTGACAGCAGCTTTTACTATTTTGAAAGTGATTTATCTATATATTCATAAAGACAACCAGATGCACCTACTGACCCCAGGAGCTCTGCTTTAATTCTTCCAGCTGATGTAAAATGATCCAATCTCCCACAATTGAAACCAGCTATGCCAAGATATGTTTAAAAAGGAATGCATTTTTCTTCAAGCCAATCACCTTATTAAACAGAAAGTTGGAAACTGGGGACAAATCTTTAAAGACAATTCTCAAACTATAAAGACCAAAGCAAAGGGGTTTAATACACTACAAAATTACAACCTCTAAATGCTTATTGTCTTGATTGAGAGAAAAAAGCAAAACAAGCCTCATGCTAAGGCAACACAGCATTCCCTCACTTAAGATTTCTCAGAATTTAAGTAAAGCAGCTTAAAAATAAGTGAAATATTTTAGAATTTTACCTTTTCCCAGTGGGTGAATCTTGGCCAATTCCATAAGCAAGGAGAGCTGCAGACGGTTCATGAATTAATCTCATAACATTGAACCCAGCAGCTGCAGCTGCTTCCCTGCAACGAGCCATAACAGCATTTCATTTTACTTTAATGATCTCACTATAGTCACATACTATTAAGATTTCACCTGAACTATAGGTGCCTCCTAATCAGACCTTGTTTACAGCATGGTATTAACAAAACTGAGTGACTGGACAAGATAGGTACCAAGGTCAGCTGCTACTGTGTTCTTCAAAGAATTGGATCTGCTGTGTGCTCACTGTCAAAGAAAATACTGGTCTATCAGACTACACAGCCCATAAAAACTTCAATATACCCTGCAACTACACCCCACCCTAAATCAAACTTGGAAACTTATCTTCAGGTGTGGTATTAGAACTCCTTGATACATTATTTCAACAGGTAACCAAATTAATTTACCATGCCTCGCTTGCAACATTCAAGTGTTCAACTTGAATGTTTTCTTGAAACTTCAGTAACCCTGGGAATACCCCACAATTTGTTTCCTCCACGTTGAAGTTATACCAGAGCAACAGAATGTTTCATTATAGACACTGCAAATCCCCAGCTCATTGTTTTCTGGGCAACTTTTAGGTGTGCTTTATTTCTTTCTTTCATGACAGTTAAATATACATATCAGAAAGAAGAAATAGATGCTGCCATTTATACTCAGCTTTAAGCATGTTTATGTTTTCTTACTGAGGAACTGTTAGAGCAAAAGTGTTTCCAAATAGAATTTCCAAGCAGAAAACTGATATGTATTCCAGATCTGCACTCTGACAAAGCAGACCTCAAGAGGCCATGTAGCACCACTCTGAGGAGTATGAAGGGCAGGGAGGGGAAATTATGGAGGAGGGTGAGAAACTATTTGCATTTCAAAGGGATCACTGAAGATCCTGATCTGAAACGAGGTTCCACTCTTGATGAAATCAAAATTTCCTCTCATTTCAGTGATTCAGAATTTCCTTTTGGTCACCTCAGCAAATTCCATTAAAAGTTTCTCCACTCAGGATTTAATCTCTTGCTTTCATATTTTCCTAGTTTAAATAACATCTCAATATCTTGACTGACAGTCACAAGTTGAAGTCCAGCAGCAGAATTCCTACTGCTGATCTTCCAGCCCGTCTGCTTTAGGGACATAAAATAACAGAAAAACCTCAATGCTCTTACCCAAGGGCATTTTTCTGATTCTCTCCAAAATCAAATGGTACAGTGACAACAACATCATTCACATCTGAACCCAATGCAGATTGGGCAGTCTCTGTTAGAAATACAGGCAGAGGATGGTGAGTAAAAGCAAAAAAGAAAAAATATATGACATCTTAAAAATAAAAGGACAGCTTAAAAAGCTAAAACATGTCAATGAATTTAATTATTATATACCTTTCATTTTACTGAAAATTAGTTTTGCCACATCTTCTGGGTTAATAAGTTTGTTATCTATTTCATACTGAAGTTTTCCATTCTTCTCAATTATCTGTAAGCAAAACCAACACACCTTTGTCAGACAGTAATTTGGTTCATAACAAAAAGTAATGTTTAATTTAGGCTCTGTTTAAAGTAAAAAGCACTGGACTGTGAAAACACTCTCTGCATTAGCATTCTACTACAAGGGAATAAACACTTTCAAGATGCTTATCAACGACCCATAGTATATGACAGACACAACAGGGACATTTAAGAATTTAAAGAGTCCAGATTTTCCCTTTCTATTAAGTTTTCCTGAGTACAAAAGCAATGTTCAGAACAACAATACACTCCTGGTCATATTCCATGAGAGAAACCCTAGCTATTTATAAAATCACACCAATATGAATAGTCAAAACCCAGCAGAAAACTCACTCATTTGTTATGAATGTATTTTCCAGGATAATTTTTCTCCTGTTTTGCAAAATTTTCTACCAACAAGGACAGTATTACACAAATTAAATACTGAGATCAAATCAAATGGTTAAAGATATTAATCACAAGGTGCTGCAACTTTTACCAGCTCTAAGAAAAAACACAGTGCTACTACCTTAATATATTAGGACCCATCTGTTTGGAGGATGGCCAAGAGATAAATAATTTTCTGTTGGAACTAACTGTATTATGCTGGCAGACCCCAGAACATGGTTATCTACTGGATAAAACCAGAAACATTCCACACAGCAGCAAAGGGAGATCATATGATGAGAGCTGATCCCTACAGAACATGGACATGGTATGGCCCAAACAAGAACAAGGAAAGCATAAAATTATATAAATCATCATACTCACTGAGCATTTGCTTTCTGCAATGTATTTCTTTGCCTGAGGGTCACCAGAGCTGTCCATAAAAATTCAAAATAACAAAATAAATCATACATTCAAGGTTAATTGCACAAATGCATCTTGCTGATATTCCTTTTAACATCTCCAACACATCAAGCTATACTTGAACCAAAAATTCCTGTTTTCACTCTACAGATGTATTTATAGAGTAGAAGAAAACCCAACAGTTCTGACTGGTGGCATTTTCATTCTCCTTTCCCAAAACTTATGACTGAAAAAATACCTCCTACTTACAGAAAAGGAAAACCCAAACCCAACACATTGTTTTAACCTGCTATCCCCATGAACATTATAAAAGATTTCAGTGAAGTTTTGCATCTGAGAAGTGCTGAGAAATACACCAGAATGGGCAAGATCTCGTTGGCTCCTGTCAATGACAGGGCTGTAACACACAGCTGGGGCATCACTAAAGAGTTTTGTCACATGTCTGATGTTAACTCCAACCCACGAGGTTTAGTTCTACTGTCACTGTCAGTGCAAATCACCACAGCTCCTCTAACAGGAATCACAACAGGCAATAATCAATAGTTTCACTATTGCAATAGAAGCAACACAAAGGTTCATGCAAACAAAACCACACTGGATTTTACATACAGAAGAGCAATCAGGTGACAAAAAAATCATAGTTAAGAAACTTAAGTGTGTATGATATATGCAACTTGTTACCATATTTCACAGCTTGATTTTCACAGACAAGTTCAGACCTAAAATACAATTTTTCTTCTCTACTTTTCTATTTTCACAAGCATCTCTTTGCTGCTGGGAGAAAATACAGGCTAAGAAGCTCATAGTACCAACCTGGTCTAGGGGAAGGTGTCCCTGCCCATGGCAGGGGGATTGGAAGGAAGGTGATCACTAAAATCCCCTCCAAACAAAACCCTTCAGTGACTCTGTGATAACAGAATAATTTTTAAGAGATGCCTTCAGTATTAGTGCTGGGACGTTAAACCAGCTTTAAATGGGAAAAAATGGGTGGAGTCACCATCGGTGGATGTGTTTAAGAAAAGCCTGGATGTGGCACTCAGTGCCATGGTTTAGTTGAGGTGTTAGGACATGGGTTGGACTCGATGATCTTTAAGGTCTCTTCCAACCTGGTAATTCTGTGAATTTCTCACCGTCCCTTTCACACTCTTACCTTCGCCCAAGGATCTGCTTTACCTTCACGACAGTGTTTGAAATATTTCTTATCCTACTTTGCTTCGCAGCCAAGCCAACAACCTGAACGAAAAATGAAGAACAAGAAGAAAAACCTGAGTAGCAGACAGAGCCCGTCCCCTGCTCCTCCGCACAGCACCCCGCGAGGGGCAGCCTCACCTCCTCGCTCTCCGAGAACGCCACGACCGCGGGAGTGACCCTGTCCCCGGCGTCGTTGGCGACCACGTCGGCGCGGCCATCCTGGGGGGAGAGAGAGAGTGAGGGAGGGAGGGAGGCACAGCCGTGAGCCGCCTGTGAGGGCTTCACCGCCGAGGGGGAGCCCCGAGCGGCCGGGCTGGGCCGGGCCCCCCCTGTCCTCACCTTGTACACGGCCGCGCACGCACAGGTGGCGCCCAGGTGCACCCCGATGGCCGCCATCGCCCCCGCCCGCCCCGACGTGCCCCGCGCCNGGAGGAGCAGCCAATGAGAAAAAGCAGAGAGAGGGGCGTCATCGCGCATAGCAACGGGGGCAGACTGCGCGCGCGAGGCGCGCGGGTTTTAGCGGGAAGCGGCGCTGAGGGGTTGGGGGAGGGGCGGGGCCGTGAGGGGTTGTTTAACCCGAGACACCCCGGAGGGGTGAAAATAGGAGTTAAAGTGCGGGGACGAGAAAACAGAGACATCAAAATAGAAAATCGAGAGCTAAGCGGACAAAGCAGCAAGTGTGCGTGGGGTTTGTGTCCGTGGCGCCTCTCGCGGTTTGATTGCTGGCAGTTAAACGCATGGCATTGTAAATCACAAAATCACAGAACCTTTTCCAGCCTTTTCCAGTGGGTTGGAAAAGACCTCTGAGATCACCGAGTCCAGCCTGTGACCGAACACCACCCTGTCAACCAGACCATGGCACTGAGGGCCACGTCCAGACTTTCCTTGCACATTTCCAGGGATGGTGACTCCACCACCTCCCTGGGCAGCCTGTTCCAAGGTCTAATCAGCCTTTCTGGGAAGAAACTCCTCCTAATGTCCAGCCTTCCTATATTACAGGCATATCTCTGTATCTAGTGCTGCAGGTTGTGTTGGAGTGCTGGTTTTCCATCCTCTAACAAGGCATGACCAATGCCTCAAAGCAAAGCTCGGTGTCCCGTAATGCTGCACTGCTGTTGGAGAAATTCATTCTCAATGCCACAGGACAGGGAAGAAAAAAAAAAAAGTCTAATAATTCCTGGGGAAATCAGCATGATTCACACAGAACTTCATCTGGCCAGAGCAGTGTGCTAATGGCTCCTCAGATTTCATATGACCCCATTAAAGGAACTGCAAAGTTATCACAGGACAGGCCAGGCTACCTCACATTTGCAACCTCACACTGTCCAGGTGGCAGCACTTGTGTAGGATTGGGTGCTCATTTGCATCTCATTTCCATAGGAAATCTAAATGCCCCTCTGGACCATCTCACTGCATTGCTCTGAAATGAAGATTGTCCTTATCCTGCTTTCCAAATGATAAGTTGAAGGTTAAAGGAATGGACCAAGATCGCATAGAGGTGAAAGGTGTTACTCGGAGTTGCAAAGGAATTGTCTGTCCCAGAACAGATCCCAAGGTTCTTAAATCATGGGACAATCTTCCTTTGGGTTACTGAGCTTGCTGAAGGTGCCCAAAGGCTGGAGCTCAGATGCCAGCAGTCCCTGCTCCAGAGATGATGGCAGCGTGACAAAGACAAAGCTTATACAGCTGGAAACAATCCCTTTGGAGGATGTCCAAATTGTAGCTCCTTTCTGTCTTCTCTCGTAAATTTCTTCTTGGAATAAAAAGAGAAAATGGGTAGAAGTGGGCAGGAGAGAGCTGTGTGGACTGGAAAAAGGTATTGTGAAGGGGAGTGCTCCCTGTGATGCTTTTGGCAAAAGAAAAGTGAAGAGACACAGAAGATGGGAGGATAAAGGAGAACATAGGCCCCAATACAGAAACCAAGAATATTTTTCCTGTGCTTTCCTCCAAATCCTAATACCGGTTGCACCATTTATGTCAGTACACTGGTATTCAGAACCCAAGCCAGAATGTGTAACCTGTGCATTACAAAGTGCTTGTGGCCACCCTGGTAACAACTCCTACACAGCTAAGCATACCCACAGTTATTTTCCAGTTGTTATGCCATAGATATGTGGCACACAGAAGTTCTGCTTATCTTAACCAAAGTAATTAATATTTCTGCCGTGTATAAGCAAACCTGAGTGATAGCAGGCAAGAAATTCCTTGGCAGAGGTTTGTGGTGGCAAGTGGTGTTTGGAGATGCTTTGGAATTTGGGATGTGAGCACTCATTTGCTGAGGAGTGAGTGAAAAGCCCTTGTCTGTCTGCCCTTCTGTCATGGACTGCAGAGCAAGATGTAACCAAATGTATTCTATTACCATCCGTTAGAACTGGGATAGGAGATCTTCTGTTGATAAGCCAGCTGATAAGAAACTATCCAAAAGCAGCTTCCATTGTCTCTTCCACAAAAGGGATAAATCTTCTCTTAATGGCCCATCAAACCTTTTCACATCCCATTGTGAGATGCTCCGCCCAGAGGGGGGAACAAAGCATTCTAACCTGGATATAAGCTGGGACTCTGAACACCACAGCAGCGCTTGCCTACTGGACTTCCAGAGGGTAAGAGCTACTGCTGGATCGTCAGACCCATTCTGCTATAGGATCACTGCTTCAACAGGACCACTCAGCTCAGACTGCTATCACCATAGGGTGTCAGGTTGTATTCTGACTTTGTCAGTGTTTTTTTCTTATTGCATGTATTTTGTTTCCTTTTTATTTCATTTTTTCCCTTTTTCTAATAAATTATATTTCTGACTTGGGGTGCCCCACTGGTCTCGTTTTCTCAAACCAGAACACCTTCCTATGTTTTTGGGAATTGTTCTTATCTAATGGAAAGTTCAGAAGCTGCACTGAGCTTGAGTGAGCTGATAGATGGGACAACAACCCACCTCTAAATAAAGAGTGGAAGCAGCAGCCTGGGTTTGGAATTTGATCTTGCACACCTCTGCAAGAGCCATTTCTCTGAGCCAGGAAGAGGAGAAACACCCAGCTACAGTCTGGCTGGAGTCCAGGCACCTACATCCAACAAACACCCACCATGCATCAAAGTCAGCTCAGAATTAGACGAGTACCCTGATGAAACCCCTTAGTATCATTTCCCAGCTGAAAAAGCAGTAGCACAAACCTTTCACAGGGTCAGAGCTGTCCCTTCTCCTCTGGGCTGTGGCACATCTCTCAGCCACCCAAAAACCAGAGTAGCCTCATATTCTCATATCTAATACAAATCAGCCCTGTTTCCATTTAAAACCATTACCCCTTGCAACAAGTGACCCTGCTAAAAACTCTGTCCCCATTTTTCTCACAGGCCCCCTTTAATGACTTGAAGGTGGAAGCAAGTGTCTCTATCAAATAAAGATTGTTTTGCAGCTGGTAAATAGTATATACTCTAAAATGTCCCTTGGGATAAGGAAAGAGGGATGAGAGAACTTCTTTTAATTATCTTGTGTGTGTTCTGACTTAATTCTCAGAAAATTAGGCTTCGAGGAGACAAGGTGGCAGCTCCAAGACTGTGGCTTGTGATCATCTTTGGCCTGAGGATGTGAACAGAGGCAGTTCAGGATTCTCAGGAGAGCTTTGGGAGAGCCTGGCTGTGGGGGTCCTGGACAGGAATCCTCTGTGTGGCACTTAGCCCCAGCTTTGAAAACAGCTCCCTCCCCAAGACAGAGCTGTAAGACTACACAGGAGGTACCTGTAAGACTTACTGGAGGTACTGTCATCTCTGTCAGTAAACTTCCATTTCCCTCACTTTGTATAAAAAGAGGCTTTTCAAGCTCATTGTCTAAATTCCCCAAAGTGATGGCACCATCCTTATTCACTGCAGTGCTTATTTTGGGCACACATGGTGTAGAGGGGTCTGTCTGTGTATCACCTCCAAAGCTGCTGGGCTTTGGTGGAGGCTGTAGCTATTTCTGGCTTTATTCCAACACTTGCCACCCATTACAAAAGTCACCTAATAAAATTGATTTCAGTATCCCTTCTTCATAACCACAGTATATAAATGATAGGGAAGAAGCAAGCTCAGTTAGTGGGTCAGATTAGTTAAATACTTCTCTTCATATATAATAAGGGGAACAAAATATTTTTATGGGTCGAAGATCGGGGCTGACTGCTGTGGAATCTTCCCTCAGCAGACCAAAAAAAAAGGAAATACATGGAAAGCTTGGCAGGCAAACCCCTTGCAGAGCGGCTCTCAGTGCCTGTAGGTGGCAGAGCTGCCGCATGAAATCGCAGTGCTACAACTCAGCTTCAGCGTGCAGACTGCTCGGCAGCCCGGTAGGTTGGCAGCAACGTTGAAGCCAGATTAATTTCCTTTTACTCACACCACAGTGCTTGTTAGAGAGTATCCCATGGTTGGTTTATATTTTAGAGGACATCAATTACATTAAACATCTCTGATGTCAATTGTAAATCAAGAATTATAGTTTTTTTTTTTTTTTTTCTTTTCTTGAAACACCTCAGGGTGCTTTCAAAATAAACTACCCTTTTTTTGCACTCCACATCACAAACTTGAGTCACAAAGTAGGAAAATTTTGATTTTCTTACAACCTGAATCAACCAAACTGTACCGGGGGCATTGATGAGTGCTCCTTGAATGAGCTGCTCACCCACACTGGAGCATCCCAGAGGAATCTGCCAATGACTCCACTGAAAACAACGCTGTCCTGAAAATAGGAAGCTCTTTCAGGTCACACCAGTACACTTCTTCTCTGCTGCCACTCAGCCAATTGTGAATTATTGTTGACAGGAGCAAGGAGCTACTTGAAGGCCAATTAAACACAGCAAACACACTCCAAGGCTAGAACAGAGAGCTGGCACAAGTCACCTTTGACAAGGCTTTGTTGAAATTTGGCTATTAGGGAAATCAAACTTGTTTGAATTACTGTAGGGTAAATATAAGCACATGCCATGGATAATTGCATGTACACTGGGTGTTAATAAAACAAAAAAAAATGTAATATTCTCATTGCTGCTTGGGGAATTGCTATTGACTGTGTCAGGCAGTATCATCTTTGGGCACATCTCTGGTGATCAAAGTTGGCTAAACAACTTCATTGCTCTTGTCAAGCCCAAGAACTTTCAAACATACATACCAGGTTTTTTTCCCCCAGTAAAAGAACAAATCTGCATATTTTTGTCCTTTTTCCTCTCTGTGTTCCAGTTTTTCCATCTCTTAAATGATGTCAAGTTCACTCTGCAGGAATGTTGAAGTGCTTTAATAATAGATAGGAAGTGTGCTGAGATCCTTGGCTGGAGGATGCTCTGTAAATGCAAAATGTTATGGTTAATAATGCAGATCTGAGTTGTGACATGAATTACAAAGGGTGCCATGAGGCAAGCTCAGAGCTTTCCAAGCAAACTACATGGTAAAATATGCCTGAAATTCACTTTTGTGCTCTCAGTGGAAAATCTTGTGTTCATTGAGCACTACTGCCATGAAGTTCATACTCTGCAGGGTGAGGTGGCTACAAAAGGATGAGAGGAAATGGCCTCAAGTTGTGCCAGGGAAGATTTAGATTAGAATTAGATATTAGGTGCAAATTATTTGCTGAAAGGGAGGTCAAGCATTGGAATCACCATCCCTGGAAGTTTTCAAAAGGTGTGTGTGTGTGGCACTTGGGGTCACAGTGAACACAGTGGTGCTGGGGTAAAGGTTGGACTCAATGTTCTTAGAGGCCTTTTCCAACCTGAACATTCCATGATTCTATGGAAACTGAGCAGTGTTTAAATCAGCAGTTTAAGAAAAGATGACTACCACAACAGGTTATGATCAGCATCAGATTAGATAGTGATTAATGTAGGCACAGAATGGATTTAGGCATGAGGGTGCCAGCTAGAGTTCATTCTGTGCACTGTCAGAGATTTACCACATGATCTTCTGGAAGCCATTTAATTTTGCTGTTCCCTGAGTTCTTCATTTGAAAAAAACCCCAAACCAACAAATAAACAGGAGCAGCATTTTCCTTCCTCCCAAGGGTGTTGTGAGGATAACCATATTAATTAGTTGCCTGCTTAGAGGTGATGGAGTAGCTGGAACACAGCTCTTATCTCTGCTGACCAGTCCTGGTCAGTATCATGTCAACTAAATTGATTTTTGCAGAAGGTGATTAAACACAATTAAACGTCCGTGTTAAAACCAACACTAAGATTAGCTTTACTGAACTGAGATCAAAGTGGTGATAGATTTTGAGCTCCTTTTATTAAAAAAAAAAAAAGTGTTAATAGGATCATGTAGAGCTGACAGAACTACTTCCTTTCCCACAATCCCACTGTTATCTATAAAGCTCAAAGATGAAATTACAGTTCTTTAAACTACAGAGCGGTCATATGTTTTTTAAGTGTTAATGATCCCTGTCTTTAGCTAACTTGTTAATATTCCTTTGGCAATCTCTACTGTTCAGCTTAAGGTTTTTATTTTTGTTGTATGTAAAGAATTTTTTGACAGATTTTACAATTCACTTAGAGAAATTTAGTTCTTGCTGTGGACATCATAGCTGGTCAGCAGCTGTGGGGATGCAAAGGCATGAAAAGAATGGCATCTGGAACTATTCTTCTTTGTTTGAAGTTCTGAGAAAGCCCTGGTTAAATGGCAGAATTTGTGCTCAGAAAAATCTCCATCCATCTGCACTCACGGGCATTAATTCAAATCCAGTAATGACAATGATAATGATAATTATGAATAACAGAGGACAGTCCTGTGGCCTGTGAGAAGCAGATCTGCGTGATTTGTGTTTCATTTTCAGCATATATGGCTGTGTGTTGTTGGACAGCCATTGAAATCAGCGGGACTCTTTCCAGCAGCTTCCCTGGTCATTGGCTGGGGCCCTAAACTGCCTATTACAGCAGGGAAAATTAACAGAGCTGTTGGCAGCTCATCAGCTGATGACTGAATAGATACACTGAAATTCCCTTCCACCTTTACAAGGAAGCTGGGAAAGGCCAAGGGTGCAGAGGAGGGAGCTGCTGGGCTGATGAACAAACAGTTGCACTTTTCCTTAGCCACAGCTTCAGGGCTTCCGAGGAATTCCAGACACCCAGTGATTTTACTGTGGGATACTCTGGTTTTAATGACCTGGACCCAGAGAGCTGCCTCTGAAATAACAGCTGGCACTTCTGTGGAAAGCTACACGTTTTTATGGAGACAAAGCCACTTCTCATTCTGGGCAGAGCTGGGGCCCAGGTGGTTGGGACACATCCGCAGATCCTGCCTCCTGAGCCACAGGAGGGCTGTGCAATCAGGCAGTTTTTTGTAAAGTCCCTCCATGCTCTGCTGTTAATCAGTTGTGCTGCAGGGACTCCTCACTTCTTTGGAAGTGGGAGGGGAATCCCCCAAGTCTTCCCAGAAGAGCTGCTGCAGGACACACGGTGCTTTCTGGCAGCTCACAGGGGACAAATCCCACTCCACCAAACAGGGGTTTTAGGGCACCTTCAGCAGGCACAACTGCAGCACCAATCAATTGCATGGGTCTACCCTTTGAAGAAGGGTGTATGCTGAATTTTCAGCTCTGAATTTCCCCAATTTGCCCTTTGGAGATTTTCCTGGCCTGTTCTCATGCCCAGAGGTTATTCCTCTGAGTGCTGTTCAACCACAGAGCAAAAAGACAGAAACGACTTGAAGAAATTACAGTCAAACCAAGAGGAATTTCCTGGGGTGCAGAGAAGCAGTGAATCAGTCAGGGCAGAAGATAAGCAGAGGTTTCTGTGGATCAGCCTCCTGCCCCTGTGCTGAAGAGTGCTCATCCACTATGGGTCCTGGGGGGACAGGCTAGGTGGGTAGAGCTGCAAGAGTCTCATTCTTGATTTAGAACCACAGGAGGTCTCTTTGCCTTCTCTATGCTGTAAAAGCTTGTAGAAACCCCCTGCTGCTTTTATGGGATGCATTCTGCTATGAGGAGGAGAGCTTCCTTGCTGTATCATGTTACTCATTAATTCATTTAATTGAACATTCATTATGTTTGCTCATGTGACAGACTGGCACAATCCAATGCTTACCTTCAGGATTTATTATAGGTGCAAATTTAAGCAAAACATTTCCAAATAGAAAGAACACCATTCAGTACCTCCTTGAAAATCTATTATTCTCACATTTACAACATCCATTATGAGCAGGTCTGGCACTGCTGTTCCCTTTGCTTTCCATGTGTTTTACCCCATGGAAGAGGGAGTCCCATGGTTTTAGCCAGTGGCTTGTGGAAGTCAACATCCCTGGCATCATTGTGCCTTGTACTTCCATGGGTTTCTAGGAGTGTGCAAACCTTCCCAGCTTTGCAGCATCCTCTCCCAAAGATCTGTGAAAAGTACAAGGTGGCAGATATTTTGGTGAGCTTGGATAAGGCAGGCTGAAGTTTTAAAGCAAGTTGCTGGGTTTTGGGGTCTCACTGTCACATTTGGGTACCTTCCTACAGACTGTTTCTGTTCTTCAGCCTTTCTAAACCCAAACAGAAAGGGAAACAAATAGTTCTGTAGTCCCTTCCTCCCTTTTCTCATTTACTTACAGCTCAGGCCAGGAAAAGTTTGGGGCTTACACTTTCCTGCTAGCCAGAGCAGCCTTTGTTGGAGGCCTGTCTGGATGACTCATGGATGTGGATGGGCACTTTCCCAGCTCTGCAGTGAAGGAGGAGCAATGCTGACTCCTTCAGAGAGAAGTTGCTTGTTCAAGTTGAACAGCTGTGCACAAAGACTGCTGAGTTTTAAATAACTCAAATAAGTGAAACCTCCCTCTTCTTGTTTTCTTTGTACATCAAAAACCTGTGTTCCTCTTCCCAGACAGTTTTTCATGGCAGACAAAAACTAAATATAGGACATAAACAGCCAGTCCCATGGACTAAATGAAACCTCATTTCCAGTGGCTTATGACTTTTGGATCTGCTATGTTTTTCCTAGTAAAGTGCAGGGGCTGACATGAGCTTTTCTCATGGCTGGGCACTTCTCAGACCCATTCTCCTGTGTGATTTTTCTGGTGGCTAATGAGACTTATTCTAAAGCCTTCTTCTTGAGGAAAGAAATGAGACAGAGGAGCTGGTGCCACCCCCTCTGGAGATGTCATGAACTGGTAGAGCCTTGGTCCTTGGCTTTAAACACTTGGAGCTGCAGACAGATCAGTGGAGGATAGGGGACTACAAGCCCATTTCTTTTGGGATGCAACAACTGGTGTCCCTGACTGTGCTGCCCTCTGTTACAGCAATTGCTCCACAGCATTTACATAAACTGGGTGAATTTTTCGCTCTCCACAGCACAGAGGAGTTAAGGACAATGAGAAAACTCACATGCTGTCTAAAGCATCTCTCACATTCTTTCCTCTTGTGGAAAGGAAACTGGATTTAAAACACACAGAGCTCTCCAGGAGGGTGAGGGAGGCTGAGTGCTGGAAGTAGTGACAGGCTGGGGAGAAGTCAGCATGGTCTGAATGGAGAAAGCAGAGCTTGTTCCAAAGTGTCTGTGTGGAAAGCCCAGATCACACCGTGAGCTGACACTGGTATCAAGCCCATGTTGGTCACAAACGCTGCCTTAAAGGGATGGTTGGGGTTTTTATTAGGAGTTGCTTTTGTAGCACCCTAGCAGTGCAAGGCATTTGTCAAACACCTTCAGAAAAGATTTCTAACAGACATACAATCATTAATTATTTACTTTGCAATAGGTGAGCAGAGGTCCCAGTATGCCAAGACTGTACATAACCCACACATCAACACACACACACACACACACACACACACACACAGAGGAACAGTTTTTTACACTGTTCTTTGAGGATATGGTGTAAATAAAGCCAGAGACAGAATCCATAAATAAATAAAAGGGCTTTGCCCTGTTACCAGTGAAGTCAAGGATCTCTCAGTGATGATACTGAGAGCAGAATTAGCCATAGGGTATTCCTGGAGCACATGGTACTATGGAATAGAGACAGAGGAGGAGGGAAGTGCCAAAATGCAGTGGGGGTGAAACTCATGTGCCCTGGCTCAGCTGCCTGAAGCACAGGGTACAGGTCAGAGCGAGTTCACACGTGGAAGAAATGGGCATCTGAAGAGACACTTCCAACTCATCAGTTTTTGGGCTGCTGGCAGGTTCCCCACACTCAGAGTTCTCCCCTGCAAACACAGCCTGGCACACACAGACCCTACCCCCTGCTCTCTATTGCTTTTTCTCTCTTTCAACACAGGTAGGCAAGTGAGCATCTCTACAGAAACAAATTGCAGCTGTTAGAAAATGCTAACCAAAACTAACCAGCCTAAAGCCTGTGTTGCTAGGAAACAATCTGCCTCTTACTATGCATCATTGCCATTTGCATGCATCCACTCTTCTGATTTTCTTATTAATATTCTTCCCCTCAGACACTCTTAAGAAATTTCCACTACAAGCTGGCACAGAATCCAGTCCTCTCCAGGTCCCCCAATGGTTTAATTTAACCTCAGACTGCTGATGCAAGTGGCTTCAGTTACTTAATTTTAGTCTGGCAGGAAAGTGACAGAATTCACATGCCCACATGGCCATACGAAAACAGGGACAGCTGAGCTTTGCAGGACACAGTGGCTTGTGCTGCCTTCTGCTTTTCCAGCCTGTCCTGGAGGTTTCTTCCTTTCAGTGTTGCTGTTGACTTTTACATGACTTGAGGAACTAACCTGCCTGCTTGTGATTGTTCCAACCATACCCAGAGGGAAACTCAGGCAAAAATAATTAATCGTGCTAAAATTATTTTTCTTAAGACAAGTACCTTTAACCTACAATTTTATGTCAGTTTTAGGTAGGTCTTGATTTACTATATTGGAATTTAAGTCAATGTAGGTAAATCAATACCCAGCTGCAGTGGAGATTAAGTTCACCATTGATTTTAAGTGTGTGTGACATTGGTAGAATTTGCCATTTACAAGCACAGGATTTATTGGTGAGAGGCAGCTTTAAATCTCCCTGGCCATGTTACACCAGCTCTGCTAAGATTTGGGCTAGGAGCTGGAGGGGGATTCCCAGTGCTGCATTCCCAGTCTGCTGATGGTTGCTGATAAACAAAATCTCCTGATAAAACATGGTCTGTCACTGCTTCCCAGTACAGTCCTACCGGAAAACTGAAGTTTGGCAAGAACCAAGGCTTTTGCTTTTGTTTCAGTGTGTTTTCAGGCGAGTTCATTTACAGCATGCCGTGATGCTGTAGGATTAGGAAGGGGCTCTGCCTGCAGTGCCAGCAGCAGCCACGGCAGGGCAAGGACAGCCCAGAGCAGCAGAAGTCGCCGTGAGAGCTCTCGCTGCTGGCGCTGAGCAGCAGCAGCCAGCAATCACATCATCTTCATCTCACACGGAGGTATTTGGCACCGGCTGCAGCTTCACAGGCAGCTCCTTGGCCACTAATCCATCTTGACTTTCCTGGAAGGCTTTTTTGTCTTTTATCTTAGCAGTGAAGGAAGGAGGAAGGGTTCCTGTGGATAGCCCTGTTCGTTTCATGTTACAGAATAAGGCACAATCCTGGGGAAAAAAGTGCCTTTTTTCCAAAAATCTGATTGAATCGCACAAAGGACAAAATGAGTGTTTCACCTTGCACCTGTAATCTTATAATGGATGGGAGAGCCAGTGTGGCATCAATATACATACATGTTCCCTTGTGAAGATTATTCCCTAATCCCTAGAGTTTTGCTGCTTGGGAATAATTCTTGAACAAGTCTCTGTTTTCCTTTTCTTGCTGTCTTTGAAGCAGTTTGCCACAAATACACAGCCAAATCCACTTAAAGACATTATAAATAAAAACTCAAGCTTTTTAGACCTACTCTAAATACATATCTTCCCACATTGTATTATACTTTGCCAAAATCTCTAGATATCCAAGAGTTTTATCTCAATCTTTAGATTCCAAGGGCTTTGCCACCTCACTTTACTAAACTGAACTTTCCAGAGGTTTTCAACAGAATCTAAGCTCTCAACTCTCTTATTGTTCTGGTGCTCTTCAAATCCCTTCCAATCAGGGACTGATACAATGGATGGCAACACAACCAGAAAATCTCACTACTCCAGGACATTCTGCTTGTTTAAAGGGGTTATTGACACTTACACAGGTAGGGACTGTGAATTTAACTTTAAGTACAGAAAATGTAGGTGCAGGAAGATCAGCAGAAGATAATGGTGCAAATCATAAAAGGAAAGCAGAAGGCTTGTCCATTATGTTTCTACATCAAAAATTCCTGTGGGAATGTGCAGAATCCCTTCAAATTCCACCAGAAGGAAATGTGCTATCTCTCATCCTGGGCTGCTCTGCCCAGGCACCCTCATACTGTGAAAGGTGTGGGAGGCAGCAGGACAGGCTGTGACATGAGTCCTGAGTGAAGAGCTTAAGCCCTGATGGGCAGCATCTGAGCTGGTCCCAAAGTCTGGGACTGGCACCAGATCCCTCAGCAGCAGGAAGAAACCTTCCTCTGGTAACTTGACCCATCCTGGAAAAAGTGAGACCTACTTTCTAATAGTTGAAGAAGCAGAACAGAACAAGAAGCAGTACTTAGGAAAGAAACTAGTTCATGCTTTGGCAGCCCTTTGAAAAGTTTTTTTTTTATTTCACAATCAAACCCAATAGAAAAAGGACTCTGATTGTAGTTGGTTAAATGCAATAGTAAAATTAGTAAAAAGGAGACTTCTAATGTGTTACATAAATGACTAAACATTCACATCTGAACCTTGGCAGCCTTTTCTTGTCTGGAAATCCTGGACTTGAATCTCTGGACTGAGAAGACATGACTGAGCTGGGCTGGAAGGATGTGCACCTCCTGGATCTCCATGTCACATGTGCCCACACTTGGTGTCTCAGCCAAGAGGGTTTGAGATGTGTTGAGGTCACTGAATAGAGCCTGTCTTGTGTGGGTTTGCAGTGAATTTTCAGTATCTCCTGTCACAGAGAAAAACACAAGACACACAAGTGGGTAACTATACATCTATATATTTATCTATATCTATATATCTATTTGTAAGTTATTTGGATGCATCTGCTTTAAAAAAGGAAGTGGAAGAGAAATTGCTCCTTCTCCATCAGTAATGAACCAAGGACCTGCTTTACTCTTAGTGTATCTTTCCTTTTGGTTGTGCTCTGTCACAGAAGTCCATCCCTTCTACCTATTTCAATTTTTCTATCACTTCATAAAAGAGCAGAGTATTACTGTGGGGATGTGGCCAAACACACCTTGCCAAAACCTTCCTGTCAACCTCCATTTCCCTCTACATACATTTGGATAAGATAGTCTGCATTTCCTATTCAAAACCACCATATATTTTTGCAGTGTAAAAACAAAGTAAAGAGGTGTAAAGCGAAGTACAAAATACATAAATTTGGATTTCATTGCCAAAGCATTTCAATAAATGGATTTAATTGTGTTGCCTAAATTTTGCAAACTTTTTTTGTGGTCAAGAATATACATATATATATATATACACACATATACACACACATATAAAATATAGAAAGATATTTAGGCCCTGTTCAAGACCTCTTTCTGTTCAGCTTATGACTTATTTGCCTGTGGAATAGGCAGTCAGGTGTGCACCTAAGACTCAGAGTTGCCAGGAATCAAATGAGCTCAGCAGAGCCCAGACAATTCCCATCAGCCTGGCTTGGAGTGGGTTCCTATGCAAAATTATTTATTTAGAGGGAAAGGCACTCATGTCACACACAGCATTTAAGCAGCGTTTTTAAAATTTAAAAATTAGGAAGAAAAATATTAGCTCTGAACAAAACATAGAAGTGGGAATGTCTTGTGTACCAGGTGGGACTCCCTCATCCCCTGAACTGGTGCAGAAGTAGCTGCCATCACCCACAGTGTGCTGGAGCTGCCTCTGTCTGTGAATTGACATTTGCTGACGCCAGCAAACTCAGCAGCCCGAAAAACTAGTTTTTCCCTACTGCTGAGACCACCATTCCATAGACTCTGGCAGAGGAGGTGCCTTCTGTCTCCCAGCATGTCATGCCAGGAGAAAGCCTTTTGTCCACCCACAAGAGAGGCAGTGGCAGAGCAGGAAGCTGTGAAACACTAACTACTGTGTCTGGCAAGTGAGCCAGAAAGGAGGGTCCTGCCGGAAGGACACAGGCTGGGATCTGACCTCCCTTTCTGTGCTCACAGCCAGTGTGGATAGGTGAAGCCATCTCCTGAAGGGAGCACTGGAGGGGGCTGAGCTGAGCAGAGCCAAGGGCTCCCTGGAAGTTGACTGCATTGTTAATGCTGGGGCAGAGATCCGGGTCCGTGTCGGAAGCGCGGACAAAGCTTCCCCTGAGTGTTGCCACTGAGAGATTCCTGCCAGCTGGGCACCTGCCATGGATCTCAAAATGCAGCTATGAAATTGGTAGCTATCCCAAATTCAATAATATCCTGGAGGATGACGCTGAGCAGCTTTCAGGCCAAACTCGGCATCTTTTGTATTTGCTAAAATCTGCCTTCTTAATAGTCCTTGGCTGTGTCTGCCCTCTCTGTGCAGCATCAGCTCCAGAGTGTCCGAGCAGGACGAGGTGCCTTTGGGCACAAGAGATGTGTTGCAGTGGTCCCCCCTCTGCTTCTCTTCTGCCCTGCAGAGGCATCTAAACTGGGTAGGACACTGATGGGGTGATCCTCTGCATCTGCTCTGGGGGTGCAGAGCAGAAGAGGGGTGCAGTGTGGGACACTGTCCCAGTGCTGATGAAGGATCTCTTCCCTCCCTGCAAAAGGACCTTCACTGTCTCCTCCCTGCTGGAAGCTGCACAGGGCCATGGGGACACATCAGTGTGTTACTGACTACTCCCAGGGTAAACCTCAGACTCTCTGTTACAAGCCCAAGGGCTCAGGGACATATTTTAAATGTGGAATCTGCAATTCTGGCATTTCACCTGCCTCTGGGAGCCAGGAGTTTAACTGACTCCTTCTCAAGCCTTAAGCACTGCTACAACTTCTTGGCTCAGCTCCTTCACATCTAAATCACACACTGGACCCATCTTTTCAGAAGACTTTTTGTTGCAGTAAGATTTTCAAAGTTGCTCCTTAGATTTTGTGGTTAATTTCACATTTGCAGCATGTGAATGAAATGGCCAGATTTTCCAAGCCTGAAGCAATTTAAAAGTCCCCATAACTTTTGTTCTTGCCAAATATTTGCTCTTGAAGGCAGAGTCAAACAGACCCGTGCTGTGGCTAATCATGACCTGATTATACTGCAGTGAAGTCAAAGGGTGGGTGTGAGGGGGAAGCAGCTATTTAAAGCCATTTTCCTCAAAATCAGAGCAGCCTGTGGGAGCAAGACAGCTGCTAGATGCATTGTGGGCACTGAGATGGGAATTCCTGCCTGTTTAATCAGGCAGCCAGCTGCAGCCAGCAAAACCAACCCCGACAAGTCAAGCGGTGGAAAGCTGCACCTGCGAGCTGCGTATGCGCCTGTTGTGGGGCTGGGAAGGAGAAAAAAAGAAGTCTAAAGACTGGATCAAACCAATGAAACCTGAAGTGTGGAAGCTGTACAGAGGTTAAAAAGTAATAGCATTGTCATGGATCATCTTGCAGGCTTGGCTGAGAGAGGACTCAGTGCATCGTGGTGAGGAGTCATCTCTGCTTGGGAAATTTCCCGAATGTCTGCAGAACCAGCAATGTTGAAACTTGTGTAGCTTGGTTACCATTCCCACTGCCTGAAGTTCTGGATAATTAGTCTTAAGGACACCAGAGGGATGCCTTTGGATCGTGGCCTGTGAGGTCTCAGCGAGGAGTGTGGCAGTGAAATGCCCACAGAGCCCCGTGCAGAGGCAGCAGCAAGCCCAGCCCTCTGTTTTGCTCAGGCACTGTAAGCAAACATGGAACAAGTGCATTGCATCAGCACAGACACATATTTCAGCCTGTTGGTTGGGAATTGCTCCTGTTGCACATATGGCAGGAGGCAGCAGGATGCTGAAGGGCAGCCTTTACCAGCTGCCCACACGGATCCAGGTCAGGCAGTCAGTCCAGAGCTTTCACTGTCAGACCTGAGCTGGTTGGTTGCTGTGGTTCCTGGACTCAGTGAAGGATGTTTAAGTCACCCACTTCTGTCTGAGATGGATTTTATCTGGTCATGAGCTGGACGACACCAGGCTGGGAGGAGGGTCGGATACACCTATGGATTACGCTTCCCAGTGAGCTGGAGAAATGGGCCAGCAGGAACCTCATGAAACTCAGCAAGGAGAAGTGCAAAGTCCTGTGACAGGGGAAGAACAACCCCAGGCACCAATACGTGCTGGAGGCCACCCAGCTGGAAAGCAGCTTGTCAGAAAAGGACCTTGGTGGACACCAAGTTGAACATGAGCCAGAGCAGTGCCCCTGCTGCTAAGAAGGCAAACGGTATCCTGGCCTAACACTAACTATTGCTAGAAGTTGGAGGGATATTTCCCCTCTACTCTGCTATTGGAGTGATATTTCCCCTCTACTCTGCTTTTTTGAGACCCCACCTGCAGTATTTTGTTCAATTCTGGGCTCTCCAATACGAGAGCGACTTGGACATACTGGAGAGAGTCCAGCAAAAGATCATGAGGACAATGAAGAGTCTGGATCAGCTGTCCTAGGAGGAGAGGCTGAGAGAGCTGGGAATGTTCAGCCTGGGGCACAGAAAGCTCAGAGGATCTTATCAATGTTTGTAAAAACCTGAAGGGAGGGTGCAAGGAGGAGGGAGCCAGGCTCTGTTCAGTGGAGCACAGTGACAGGGCCAGGGGCAATGGGCACAAACTGAAACACACAACCTGAAACACTGGAGATTCCCTCTGAACACCTGGAAACTTTTTTTTTTAGCTGTGAGAGTGACTGAGCACTGGCACAGGTTGCCCAAGGATGTTTTCTCCATCCTTAGAGATATTCAAAAGCCATCTGGACACAGCTCTAGACAATTGCTCTAGGTGGTCCTAGTTGAGCAGGGGACTTGGACAAGATTAACTCTAGAGGTTCCTTTCAGCCTCAATCTTTTTGCAATTCCATGATCTTGTTTCTTGATTAAATACAGAATCTTGGCCATAGGCATGACTGTTCGTTTTCCCAAGCATCAAGCAAGAATGTTGCAAAGTAAACAGAGCTAAGTGATTTGCAGACATGGCCAAAATTAAATGGAATTGAGCTAAATGATTAAGGACCTTGTTTGGTTTAATCACCTATGTCTGGTTAAGGCCATGGCAACAGCAGGCTTTATTTAGGTTTTTCAGGAACAGGCTTCCAAACCAGAAAGATCATTTCACAAAGTACCATTTCCTGAAATGTCAATTGCTTTGGTAGATATTTCTTTCCCCCACAAAAATGTTCTTATCAAGAAGGATGACTTCTTCATACAAATAAGAAAGAGGGATTTCCTTTCCTCTAAATAAAATGGGGTTTTGAAGTGTTTTTATAAAATGCCTGGAGGTTTACAGGAAAATACAAACCAATTATACAATTTAAAAATCTCTCACTATGTTGCTCCTTAATATCGATTCTGGTTTTAATACTCACAAATCACTGCAGTGCTGAGTTGAAGAGCAGGTTTTGTTCAGCAAGTACTCAGAACACAAATTACAATATATGCCTGAAGTGCTCAATGATGATGTATTTTCAAGCCCCTGAGAGGGAAGAAGGAAATACAGTGCTTTTCTTTGTGTCAGAAATTGCAGAGAGATTTTGTGGCCCGTGTGTGACACAGGGTACCTGGCATGGTTCCTCATGGCTCTCTTTCTGTTAGCCACGGAGACTTGCTCAGTTAAGGGCTCAAAGAGTCAAAGGAATTGGGTGAATTTTTTCTGGGAGGCAATTGTTGCACTGTAATTAGCATAGTCAAGAATGAAAAGGTGATTTTAAGGGTGAGAGCTAATGACAGCACCTTGAAATTAAATATCACAGGCAGTATTTTTTAGATGGATATGGGGAGGGTTCAAAGAAGAAGTCAATGGGAATGAAAAAAACCTGAAAATCCACCTTTTCTGCTCCCAGACATTGCTCCCTTCTTTTGCATGCCCCATTTCTCTGCTTGCCCATCCATGCCCAAAATCAGATTCCTGGTCCCAAGGGCAGGACTGTGCCATAGCCTGGGGTGCTGTGCCATGCCCCAGCTGCAACACGAGGCTGAATTACACAGCAATCTCATCTGCACAACGGAGAGCCCCTTCCCAGCACAGAAGGGCACAGAGCAGATTTCCTCTCTCCATGATCCTAATTAGCCATCTGTGGTGTGCAACTGGAAAAGGGCTCAGCTCAGCAAGCAGAGCAGGGAAGGGGCAGCCAGAGAATGATTCCCCCAGTCCAGGCTTGGCTGCATTTCTCTGTACACAGGAGTGGAGCTGCCCAGTGCTGCTGGGAGCAGGGACACAGCTGCAGACCAGCGAAGGAAGGGCTGAGACCCCCTGCTTCCCCATGACAAAAACTGGGAAAATTAGAGCTGTTTGAGAAAGAGAGAGAGCAGCCTTCAGTCCATCCCTTTCCAAAAGGGCATCTGGCAGTCTGCTCCATCCATATGCCAACACGCGTGGGCAAAGCGACCGTCTGGAATCCACTCCTGACTGTGGATCAGGCCATCAGGGCCCACAGATGTGTCTGCTGCATCAAAGATATGTTTCCAGTCCCAATAAGTCTGGCCAGCAGGTCAAGGGGGAGGATTGTTCCCCTCTGCTCTCCAGGGGTACTGTGTGAGGCTGGGGAGCCCCAGCACAAGACAGACATGGACCTGTTGGAGTGGGTCCAGAGGAAGGCTGTGAAGATGGTCAGGGGCTGGAGCACCTCTCTGTGAGGACAGGCTGAGATAGTTGGTGCTGTTCAGCCTGGAGAAGAGAAGGATCTAGGGAGAGCTTATTGTGGCCTTCCAGTACTTAGAGGGGGCTTAAAAGATCATAAAATCATAGAACCATTTAGATTGGAAAAGACCTTTAAGGTTACTGAGTTTAACTGTCTATGTGTGTTTTAAATACCTACAGGGATGGAGACTCCACCACTTCCCTGGGCAGCCTGTTCCAAATGGGGACAGACCTTTTGAGCAGGGCCTGTTCTGGTAGGCCATGGTGTAAAGGTTTTAAACTAAAAGAGGGGAGATCCAGGCTAGACACAAGGAAGATTTTTTTATTTTTTTTTTTTTTTTCAATGAGTATGATGAAATAGTGAACAGGTTGCCCAGAGAGGTTTTCCTTCCACTTCCCAGATTGGAAGTGTTCAAGGCCAGACTGGACAGGGCATTTAGCAACCTGGCCTAGTGGAAGGTGTCCCTGCTCCTTGCAGGGGGTTGAACTAGATGACCTTTAAAGGCCCCTTCCAATCCAAACCATTCTGTGATTCTAAGTTACAAACAAGATAATCCCCCCTTTTTTAATTCCTTGAAAATTACCTGCCTTTTAGAATGATTGCTGAGAATCAGCCATCAGGCAAGTCTGTGTTATTTCAAAAGGGCTGCACAGAGACTAGAATGCATATTTGTAAATTCAAAGGAAATCTTTCTGTGAAGTAAAATCATTGAAACTCAAAGAAATATTTTGTCCTTGCTCTTTTGTTTTACTTAATGCTCGCGGTCACGCCATGTTAATACCAGTGGGTGAGAGTGAAAACCGGAAAATTGCTATAAATGTACAAAGTTGTGGAGGTTGGATGTGTAATTGAGAAAAGAGCAGAAAGTAAATGAAGCTGATCATTTACAAAGTGTCAATTATTTGAAACTGTTCTGGCTCAGAGGCTTGAAGTGTCATTTGTGCATGAAAGGCCATTTAAAACAAAAATATGGATTTTAATCTTGAATCCTCTAAACTACAAAAGGAAGAGATTCTGCTGCTGCCTCAAGGACAACTTGTGCTCAGAAGTTTTGTTTCAGTTGTTAATCCAGCTGTAGGAGCAAGGCTCTAAATCCACCTCAGAAACTGGTAGCACTTGTTATGAAAGAACTAATTCATTAAGCAGCCTTCTGATTTTTCCAAGTTTTCACTGATGGAAGCAACCTGCCTGGCTGGAAGGTAGCAAAGGAAATTGTGTCCATTTCAACAGCACAATCAAGACTTGGTTTACAAAAGCTTCTGGCTCCAAGGCCCAGGACTTTGGTTTGGTATGAATATATCTGCATGGCCAAAAATGGAAAATTTGAACAATGATTTTCATTAATATAAAGAATGCATGTGTGCATTCATCCAGCTTCAGGAATCATACAACTTCTGTTATTAATTCTACAGTAGAACAGCCCAATTTGTTGCAAAGGACTTTAGTTTAGCTCTTAATTTCCAGTCTTCTGCAATTGCTCCACATGGGTTTACTTTTCAGTTCTGTTTTTTTCCCAACTACTCAGTAGGAATCCCTTAGGGGATAACCTTTTTCACAGTCCTTCAAAATTATAGCCTTTCTTGTGAAGACAGAGGGGTGTACTCAGTCTGCCTCCAGCTGATCAGTTAGCCCTGTCAGGTTTTTGGCATTCCAAGACAGGAGGTTTTTGTAGGCTCTCAGGAGTGAGATTTTGACACGAATGCTCAAGACCTTCAAAAACCAGATTAGCAATGGAATATGAGGGGGTTTGTTTGTTCGTTTGTTTGGTGTTGAAAGTATCAAAACATTTAGAAATTTCAGAAAATGAGTAGAAAAAAAAAACTTAAAAAAAAAATCTTGTTTACTATTAAGTAAATACTTTCATGAATCAGTCTAAATTTCTGCTGTCTAGGAAAGCAAGCTCTGCCATAACTGGATGAGACTGATAGTTCCTCTCAGGCAGTCACCTGCCCTCAGTGATGCCTAATAGCAGGTACAACAGAAGGTGAAAGAAACTCTGAAATTATTAGGGAGTGTTTTGGCTACCATAATCACCTTATTTTTTAACCTCAATCCCTATGTGTCTCAGATAAACACAGGCCATCTTATCTCACTGCTTATCTTACTGGTTTCTTGTTGCATCTCCAGCTGAGCTCTTTTAAGCCTTCCCTTATGAGCTGGTCCCTCTGGCATCTGCAGTGCTCTTCTCTGAACTTCTATTAAGCTCCATCCAATTAATGCCAAGTTGCTTCCAGATGATTTCATGATTTCATGGTTTAGCTACACTCTCTTCACATCCTACTCATCTTCCCTAGAATGTATATGCTGTATGTGTATGGGAAGCATACATCACACAAACATAGTTCCACCCCCCCTGCCACAGGCAGGGACACCTCCCACCAGGCCAGGCTGCTCTAATCCCCATTCAAACTGGCCTTGAACAATTCCAGGGATGGGGCACCCACAGCTTCTCTGGGCAACCTGTGCCAGGGCCTCACCACTCTCACAATACAGAATTTCTTCCTATTATCTAATCTAGACCTGTCCTCTGGCAGTTTAATATGTTTCATATGAAGGAGGAGACAGAAGCTCAGCTCGTTTCCAGCTAAAGTTTGGGCAGTCTGAAAGGAGATAGAAGAGATACCAGGAGACTGGATTTATATCCTCTGATCCCCCAGATCTGAAGGCAGTGGAACTCTATGGATTATCATCAGCTCTGATTTAACCTAAAGCTTACTTTGGTGCAATGAACACATTCCTTCTGCAGCAGCACAGAGGCAGCAGATGCAGGTTGTGGCTTTTGTCAGGATGAGAAAGGGGAGGTGCTGGGGAATGCTGAGCCATGGCCAAACCTACCAGACAGACTTGGGTTTGGGAGATGTTTAGAGAGTCAGTGCTACTGTAGGAGTGATGAGGAAAGAAGGGGCAACTCAGAAAAACAAAAGCTGTTAAACAAAATGCTGCAAAACTGGCTCCTGTGAAGTGAGAGACCCAGCCAGGCTTAGTTCCTGCTGCAAGCCTGGAGCATCTGAGCTAAATCTGACCTGATGTCTCTTGCTGAGAAGAGAGTATAACATCAGCCAAGTGAAGGAAAAATTCCTCTTGGAGGAATAATACTAAAGACAGGTCAAGAGTTGGCTGCAATTCACCTTCTCCATTTACTCGACATGTCCAGCTCCCTGAGCTGTTAAGCCAGGACATTTCAGTTCATCATTAATTTATGAGCAAATTCAGGAGAAATAAAGCAAGTCTTGTCTCTTGTCCTAATAATATCTCATCACACATAAAAAGTGGTTAGCATAGTGGACTGATTGGTGCAAGGAGATCTGCCTGAATGAAATAAACCTTAAATCATGACTTCAGTGTTAGCAAGAGGGATGGGCTTTAACCAAAACCCAATGGCTCCAAGCTGTGAGGAGATGGAGCTCATCTCTGACTGCTGGGGCTCATGGCTGCCACTTCTTAGATGTCACCACCAAGTTCATTTTGGACATTCTCAGCTTGTGAGATTTCTCATGCTGTCTTTGAACTCAGGACAAGACTGACAGGTTAATTACTCTTGTCCTGATCACTTCTCTTACAGGTACAATGGAGCATTTAGCTCTTTTTGTTGGCTGAAAAAGTATCTCTGTGGCTCTCACAGCAAGCAGGCACTGAACATCCTCCCTCCTCAGAGGTAATACAAGCACAAACCTGATTTTTAGAATGACCACTCTTCACTCAGACATGCATCTGTGCCACGTGGTGAATTTAAGTGGTCATGACTCATTCATGCAGCTTGTCTTTGTGTAGACTGGTGTCCCTATAAACTCACTAAGTTCTCACAAACAGTTGAAGAAAAGCTGGTATGGCCAGCTGAAGACCTGGAAATAACTGCATGTAGGTTGTTGGCTGACTGACTTGCTGAAATAATTATTTTAATTCCAAGGACAGCTTACTGTTTAATTAATGTCAGATCATTGAAGTCTTAGTTGTGCATGACTTTGAAATTATTGTTCTCACCTAAGCACCAAAAGCTGTTCCCACACAAAAGCAGTTCTTTGGCCCTGCCTCACCATCTGACCTCTCCCAGCCACAGATGAGCAGGGCACCCAGGTGGGTGCCAAATTATCTATTGGCAGTGAATCCACTTCCAAAGGAACCCATGTCCACCCCAGTGGGTGCAAAGTGAGAGGAAGTTGCTGCATATCAGCACAGCCAGCCTTTTGTCTCCTGGCACTTGCTGGATGCTGACTTTGGTGCTGATACTTTCACTTCAAGTGAAGCAAGGTGGACCCCGAACCAAAATCAACCTCTTCCATGATAATAATAAAGCTAAAGCTTTTCACTTCAAGAGTTTCCAGTTTTGCAGCACTGAGTTTGCTTTCCCCACCATCAGATCCTCTCCTAACTTTTTCCAAGCCTTTTTGGGTCAGCAGCTACCTGATTCTAACTCCAAGAGCCATTTGGTCTTCACCTAAATGGGCAGTATTTACAAATGGGGGAGTGATACAGGACAGCAAAAGCTCCTGCAGTCCAAAATGCATTGCTGTGCAAGCTGGAGGCCACTTTGGACCTTTCTAAAACCCAAACCCAGCCACTGAGATGTGCAGATGTGCAAGACTCAGTTAGAAAAGGGTACAAAGAGAACTTTAAGGTTATTGGGGATGAGGGACCTGAGATTGCTTTTGCTCCCAGCACTGAAAATTTACACATCAGGAATTTAACCCTCAGCGTTCTGCACTTTGGTTTCTGATGGGCTACTACTACTGGAAACATGAATTTCTCTTAATATGTCACATTTTTGCTCAGTGCTACACCTTACAGGAATATGAAAGGAACAATTACAGGGAGGGTCTGACAAATATCTAGCAACATCTAAAAGCAAACCAGGCTAGAAAAATAAATGGAAGACTATGAACTTGTTTGGAAAGACAGAATCCCAAATCTATCTTTAGAAGATATTAGCAGGTAAATGCCATGTTTGTATTCAGAGACCTTTTGTACCAGCAGCTTAAAGGCAAATAAAAACAAGCTGCTGCCCTCAAGAGTTTATAACCTTTTACAAAGAGACAGGATCTGTATAATGGGTGTAAAAAAAGAAGTGATTACTCTCCTCCTTTTTACAGATGGAGATAGAGATCAAATAACATCTCTGCTATCACACAGGAAGCCTGTGGCAGCACAAAATAGAAGGAACAGGGATTTTCTGGAAGCAAATGCTCTAACCACAAAATCTCTTCTTCCCTCACTTCCCACATATTTTTGTTTTAACAGCCAGCCTCGAGCCACTGCACATTGAAAAAGGAAATGTCTGCCTTTACAACCACCCAGCAGCAGATGAGTTTTAGTAGGATGCTTCCCTGGTTTTCTCTGGGGAATGGAGAGGGCCGGGAGAGCAGTGGGTGACTTTGAGAGGAGCTGGAAGATGCGATGCTTCGTGGCTGGAGGAGGAGCTGTGGGGACAGATCCTGCCTGTGCTGTAGGAGGGTGTGCTGGACATGGGGTGCCCACACAGCACCCCATCTTCACCTTCCTGACCAAAGCACCCGCTCGTTTTCCCACCTTAACGATGAGCAGCCCAACCAGAGCTTGGAAGAACATTTTTGATCCAAGCCAGCGACAGATGAACGATTTGGGGGTTTATCGCTAATAAACACCCGAGCAGCGTAACCAGAGCCAGTTTTGCTATTGTTATGATGACACTGATACAGTGTTGATGCTGTTATGGCCGCAGAGCTCGGGCTACATTATCTTTTTGCCTCCTTCACCAGGTAACTTGAGGCCGTGGCACTATTGATTGAGGACCGCCGGGTGCTGGAGTGGCGCTCCTGTAACCGTAGCCCGCCGGGGCTATGGGGCTATTGTGAGGGCTTTGTTCAGCTGCTGACAGCTCCCAGCAAGAGCATGCAAGGGTTGCAAACGTTTTCATTGTGCCTGCACCTCTCTGCCTTGTAGACAATAAGGAGTGGGCTGCAGTGAGGAGATAGCGGGCTGACTTTGGTGGAGGACACAGCAGGAGGTGTAGTACCCCACTTCTGAATGCTCCTGACAGCAGACGAGGAGGTGCTCTCTCCTAGGAAGGCTGGAATGCCGTCATGGCAGGGCTTTCATTCTGGGCACTCTTGTGGATGTGAGCGCAGCCTGTTGATTATGCGGCCGTGGAAAGCAGGCTAAGCGGATCCGATAACCTGTCATCCAAGATGCATCCTTTCCCTTGCTCAGCCCTGCTCACCTGCTTCGGAAACACACACGAAAACACTCTGTCTGAGCAGCCCAACGCGGGTCCTGTGTCCATGGAGGAGGAGAAGACAGAGGCAGCCCCAGCAGTGTGCCTGCAGCCATCCACAGCAGCGGCCAGCAGCAGCGAGCACGGAGGAGAGAGGGACAGCGAGGAGATGTTCAAAGCCAGCAGACGCTCTGACAAACAGAGCCATAAAAGCAGCAGTTCCAGCAATCACACTGCTGCTCAGGCAGTGCCTGCTACCACAGAATCATCAGTGTTTGCTGCTAAAGAGCTGAGCCAGGAAGTTATTGCACTCTGCACTCACATCCCCAGGCCGTCCATCATCCATGTGCCAAAGGTGAGTGCTCTAGAAGCCACTGTGCAACAAGGTAAGAGAACTGGCACGCTTTTACTAAGTAGAAAAAGGGTAGGGAAAAAAAAACATGGGAGCATTTACTTTGTATTGATTGGCATGTGGTCAGGAAGGGACTAATGGCTGTTCTTACTGAAATAATACAATATGACAACTATAGCTTTCCTGCACTATTATCAGAAGCCTTAGGGGATGTTTGTAATAATACCAGGCGCTTTTACAGTATGTTTTGATCACTTGCCTTCCTATCTTTTGTTGATCTTCACTTATTTTGGATCTCATCCAAAATCCCTTGGAATGAACAGGCATCATTTTTCCCCCCCTGACTTGAGTGAACGCTGCATTTTTGCCACCTCAGCCAAGTGCCTCAAGGCTGTGGCACCAGTGGCTGCAGAATCCCTTTTCCATCTTATTTTTTGCTTATGTGTGCTTGGAGACAACAGTAAGGTTTTGAGTGGTGAATTCAATTTATTCTTGCTTCCATAAGATCACAAAGTTGGGTGTTTTGCCATTGTTACTACAATAATAATAAATAGTAATGGACAAATAGTGCTGTTCTCATTTTCTCTTGGCTAGGTAACTGGAGATCACAGGCTTTGTTACCCCCGATAAACACTGAGAAACAGAAGCCACATGTGTGACACAAATTCTTTATATCACAGCTTTTGTTTAGGAGTCCATTCCTCTCCCAGTTTCCCTGCCAAATCACGTTTATTCAGAGTGCTGCTGTTTGCCTCCCCTTCACAGTCAGGTAGGACAGTGTTTGGCGAAGATACCTGTCCTTCTTGTAGAACAAGTGCTAGAAAAAGGTTTATTGTGAGATATATCTGCTGGCATTAAGAAACTTATCAGAATCAGAGTTTCCAAGTGGATTATGCTGCAATTAGCAGAGCTGGGAGCTCTGTAGTCCATCACAGTCCTGTTGCCATCAACCACAGCTCCTCCTGTAGAATATAAATAAAAAATGTAAAGAAGAAATGGAGCTGCCCTAGAACAATAATTTGTAGAAGGGAGGGCTGACTATGAAGGTGCTCTGGATTCTGAAGAAGAGCTAGCTGACCATTATCTGGGGATGGAGTTAGTATATTTAGTCCTTCTGACATTCAAGGAGCCAAACCAGATGTTATCAAGGTCTCCCTCACCAGCTGTGGTTTCATTTTTTTTGTTGCTTCACTTCTGCAAAACATTTCTCTGGTTTCACTTTTGTTGTTGATGTTGGTTTTTTGTCGGTTTGTTTTGTTTTGTTTTGTTTTGCTTTGCTTTGTTTGGTGGTGGGTTTTTTTGTTTGTTTGCTTTGTATGTTTTTTTCTCGATTTCTTTTTTTGGTTGTTTTTGATTTTTTTGGGTTTGTTTTGGTTTGGTTTTTTGGGTTTTTTTCTTGCTTTGGAGGTTCAGGGTGGATGTTAGGAAAGGCTTTCTCACCTGGAGGGCAGTGCAGCACAGGAGGAGGTCACACAGAAGTGATGGGGATGCTGTGCTTGGAGGATTACAAGACTTGGCTGGACAAATCCAGGGCTGACCTGACATATCCAAAGCCATCTGGCTTTGAGGAGGAGGGTGGAAAAGAGACCTCAGGAGGCTCCTTCCAGTCACCATTCCTGTGATTGAGGGATGTCTGGATTTGGATGCATGCATGCAGCCCATAAGCACAAGGCATCTCTTTGCTGTCACTGAAACAGCTCTTGGCTTTAAAATGGTGCTCTTAGTGTGCTGCTCTTGGCTTTACAATGGTTTTGTGACAATTTCTCCCTTCTGTCTGCTCCTACCTGCTCCCTTCCAACCACTTCACCCTGCCTTTGCTGACCTGCTGCTCTCTGTGCTGTCAAAGCCACTCCCATGCTGTGAGAGTTCACTGTAGCAGAAGAGGTTCCTCACGTTGGGCACAGCATCTCAAACCTCCACAGGCCTGTGGTGTTGGAACAGGCAATGCTGAAGAGTCAAGCCTGTGGCAATCCAAAGATGCTCCATGCTTATGCAGTGCTGGAGCAGGGATCCTGCTGGCTAACTTGAGCCAGGGGTTTCTCCAGGAGTACACATGGTCCAATTTCAGAGTAAAGTTTATATGAATCTGCAATCAGAGGAGAAGTCAGGAATGGGCCAAATCCCTCTGGACAATTTGGGTGATTCAAATTCAGTCATACAAGACACAACTTCAAATCTTTCATCACTGGTTTTAGGGATTTTTTAAGAACAAGCTACAAAAGAAACACCCATCAAGAAGTGTTCTCCTGCCCTGAGGCTCCTGCCAAATACCTTCTAAGTCCCTTGATGTTTTCCTGTCACTGGGGAGATCTGCAAGAAAATTCCTTGTAAGAGCAGGAACTGGGCTTTCTGCTGCCCCTCACCATTGGGACCTTCCTGCCAAGGTCTGGTTGGTGACACTTGTGATGTCCCACACACAAGGAGCACTTCAGCCTCCACGGCACACTCAGCCCAGATGTTGCATCTGATCACCCCCAGGCTGTCAGGGCACTCTGCAGCCAGTGGGCTGAGATGATTTTGGTGGCAATCTGGGGAGAAGCAGGAGACCCCACAGAGTCTTGGTGTCTGAGTGTCCATGTTCAGCTTCTCTGTGAGACTTGCTGAGCAGCAGCTCTTGGTACCCTACAGCAAAGCAGTGTCCTCCCTCAGCTCTGCCCATCAGCTCAACTGCTTTTAAAATGTTAGTACCACCACTGATTGCTTTCTCAGGTAAAGAGAAAATAAATAATTGAAGCAAAATAAGGAGAGGGGGCTGGCTATTCATGAAGACTGTGTGATGCACCAGTTGGAAGTTGGAGTGCAGGGGGTGGAAGAAGGAATGCAGGATGTGGACTGACTCTGGTGGGTTAAGGATGAAAGGGTGGCATGAGGAGATGCTGGGGGGTTTGGCCTTTCTGCCACAGTTGGGGAAGAGACATGATAAATCTGGAGAGGAAGAAGAGGGTCCCAGCAATGGGAAGAGAGAGGGAGGTCATGGTCAAGGCATGTGATGGGCTGGGGACCACACACACTGCTCCTGGTGTGAGAGGGAGGAAGAAGATGGAGAGAAAAGGTGGTGGGAGGCACACAGGACATCTGGTGTACATAGAAGGGAAGGGACTCAGGGAAAATATGGTCCATGAGGAGAGAAAGAGGATCTCTGTGAGCAGGGTGTGGGAGGCCTTGGTGGGAGGGTGGAGAGGAAAGGAGAGGAGAAAGCACAGGGCTGATGGAGAACTGGGGCTGGAGCATTTCAGTCCCAAAGCAGAGCTCATGCCTGTCCTAAAATAATAATATCCAGACATTGCTAAAGGAGCCAGTGAGGCTCAATGGAGAAAACTGAGATTTCCATCCTCCTTGTCATATGTGAATTTCCCTTTGTATCTCAGCTTCTCCAGCTGTAAAACAGACAGAATTTGTCCTATTTCCTCTGCAATCACAGTGAAATCTATAAATTACAATAACATTTAGCGGCTAAGTGGCAAAGGCAAATATGCTATGTCCACACAGGAATCTCACAGTCCTGCACAGGAAATCTTTAACTCATGTTCTTGCATCAAATTCTTCAACAATAGCTGAAGTAATGTCAGGATAACTACTCTTAGTATTTTGTCTCCTTTATTTCTGAAATGACATCATCAAGGAGCTAAGGACAAATAGACTGAGAACTTCCAGCATCAAGAGACCTGCTGTCTACCTGTCAGCATAATCCTTTTCAAGCAGAGAGAGCTTCAGTTCACTTTTCACCAAAAGCAGCATACAATTCTAATTTGAACACATAATATACTAATTAATGAGATCTTCCAGCTGACCCTCCCTCCTGGGACATATAGTCACATATTTTGGATTACAGTGGCGTTGCATGCATGTAACCAAATCCAGAATTTGATCAATTATTCCTTTTATGAGAAGACTGCATCTGCTCCAGATGGAGGCAAGCTTAAATCTGATATAAACATGATCCAAACAGAAATTAGACATTAAAATAATTACCAAAGAGATTGAGTTAGAGTTGTTTGGTCACAATTACCATGGCAGCAATATGCTTGTAAATAACCAACCATCATTTTAATATTTAGGGGTTGCCTCAGTAATAAAGCATGATTAAATTTCAATGAAGTACTTGACATCTTGCATCTTTGTCCTGATTCTGATGTGTAAAGAATTAATTCTCTTGTGTTTTGTGTGCTGGAGAGTCTTTATCAGCCTTTACAAGGCCATAAATCAAAGCTGCCAGAACTAAAGACAGGAACTTGCTTGCCTGGTCTTTCAACCTCAGCTACAGCACAAAAAATTTTCTCATCTTTTATTTCCAAGTACAGTTTTAGCAACTGATGAACTGTGGGGTGAAAACTTAGAAGAAATCCTTACTGCTCTGAACCAACAACTGTGCTATGACTCCAATAAATGTTTCATGTTGACAAAAGCATATCAGTGACCCTTTCTACTTGCAATATCACTCACCTGACTTGAACTCTGTTGACCTTCACAGTTCAGATTGGTTTATTTTCCAAAACAAAAGAAACCCAAGCATCATCCAATGCATCAAGGATTAATTTTTTCCCCTTTCAAGCTGTTTGAGCCACTAGAAAATCAGAAGCTGAGACCTTATACCAGAGGTCATGGGAATGATCTGTCAGATGAAGCTTCCTCTTGCTCCTGGGGAGCCTTGAAGAAATTGGTCTCACCTGCAACTTCCTAGATGAAGTGCCAGTCATACCTTCAGGGTACATAGAACCCTTTGGAGGATCTCATAGCTACCTTCAAATCTTGAATGTGTAGCTTTGTCTGCTTTGCATTTGCACCTTTTTGATATCTGGAGTAGTTCTGTGGCTGGAGAAGACACTCTGGATTTGACACAGTGAAGGTTATTTTCAAGACTCTGGACATAACAGACAGGCATTTGGTACCATAATTCACATAATTCACAACAACTTTACCAGGCTATGGCCCAGAACTGATCTGAGTGTCAAGATAATGATGTAAAACAAAGCCTGGTCACACATTTACAATGGGGAAGTGCTCACTGAGTGGAGATACAGGACTGCAAGAGATGAGGACAGTTGAGATGGAGGGGACCCACCAGCAGTGGCCTAGGCAAAGCCCTACACTGAAGTTATACCCTGTAGGGGAACTCCATAAATACATTGAATATATCAACAGTCCATTGAAAATAATGGGACTTCTCACAGTCAAACTCACTCATGGATTTGGAATACCAGCTCCTAGGGACACAATGCTCCTGAGATTCCTGGCACTTCTCATGCTCTCCTGGGAAGACAGCCCAGAGTGGCTGTGTTCAAACTCCCCTCAGGTGCTGGCTGGCCCTGTGGGCCTGAGTGTCTGACTGTTGAAGGAAGCATTTCAAGCTTGCTTTGGGAGTTGTTAAGTATTTTGATAAGCAGCTAAAATCTAGCAGGACAAGAACATAATTACTTGGTGATTGGCAGCTGCTCAATACTGAGCTGTCCTTTTGCTTACTTTGGCAAAGGCTTCCTTCCACCCCTCAGCAGAAGATATTTGTGATCCTTCATCAGGGGAATGCACAGGGATAGTCTTTTCTCCAGCACAACAAGGAAAAGCTACTTTTATTTTCCCCAGTATTACTCTGGTGCAAATTTGCTTTAGTTTAATCAAATTAAACCCAAAGGGTAAACCCCATCTCTTCAGAGTGCTCTAGGTAGATGCTCAATCTCAGGCTGTGGTTGCCAGAGGAGCATTAACACCCTTTGCTCCTCTGGCACCTGCAGGAGCTTAGCATCTCAAATAAAACAGTGTCATTTACACAAATTACATTTATATATTAATGTTTTGGCAAATTCATTTGGGAAATTATGGCCCTGGCAATTTGGCCAGAGCCCTCCAAGAGACTTGAGAGAGTCCTTGGACAGGATTGAATTTTTTTCCCCTCTCTTTTTCCTTGCTCTCTGTGACCAAAATCTCTTACTAGAGCATGCTACTGTAATGCTCCCCTTCAACTCTCCCTCTTAATCTTGACTCTGTAGCTGGCAGCTGTCTGGGGAGAGTGTGTGTGGGCTGGCAGCTCTTCACTCTCAACATAAACAGCACCTAAGTGAAACCAGACTTTCTCATTACATTTTTTTCTTTGCTCTCCACTCCCACACAAACACAGAGGTAATGGCAGCTCAGAGCCTTTTATCCTGGCTAGCACACAACTCATTTTCTTCCATGGCCTGCACATTTGCAAAATAAAATCCATCCTAGTGGTAGAAGCAGCAGGCTCTGGTCAATGAGATGCTGTGTCCCATCCCAGACTGTGCTGTCCCTAGGTTGGGACATCTCTGCACAGGGCAGTGAGCACTGCCAAGCCTCTCCTGCCTGCAGAGCTCCCCATCCAACAACTCCCCTTTCATCTTTCACATGGCATTGCTTCAGCTGACCCCAACCAAAATGGTGCAGTTTCCCCAATTTGAGAAGCAGCTCTTCTTTTTGCTTTTCCTGACTCTCTCTCTTACCTCTTACTTCCTCAGTTTGCATCAGCTGGGTTATTTTTTGCAGAGGGGTTATGCAGTTGCATTTCAGCTGCTGTTCTACAGCATCTCCTGCCCAGCAGAGTGATGAGGGACAGCCTCAGAGCTTCTTTGGTGCCCTCTCCCACACTGAAACCTATTCCAACAGCTCTCAGGAGTAATGGACCTCCTCTGTGCCAACAACAACAACAGAAGTAGTGGAGCTTTCAGGGAGTGCTTGGAAGTCACGAGACCCTCATATAAAGGGGATTAAGGAGAATTTGTGAAGTTTCATGAAAGGTACTTCTGAAAACAAGATATTGTAACAGGAGCACTTTGAAACCTCCTCTAGGAAATTGGAGACCACATGAAACTTGACAGGTTTTGGGTTTCATCACCAACACAGAACAGCCCAGGGTCAGTGAAGAGTTCATACCCCTTCTACTTTTAGGGTGAACATGAGGGTCCTGGGGTGCTGCTGTGTGAGTAAACACTGGCATCCCATTAGCATTCAGGTTTTGGCTTTTGCTCACTTTAGCACCTGCAGAACCTGTTCAGCTCCAAAGGTGTTTGTGCCCTGTCTGCATGTTCTCCACAGCCTTGCTCTGAACTCAGGGTGAATGTTATGGCAACATTCTCCTTCCTCCTGCCTTTCAGTAAATTAAAGGGTGTTTGCAGCTCTTGGGGGGAGATAAGATGCAGTTTGAATCAATGGAGTAATTACAGAAGAATATGATACTAATGGGACTGATTTGAATGCATATCTAGGGATGAATGCTGTGGCTCCCTGCCCAGACAGTGCACACTTTCCCCATGATGAGTTATTTATGACTTGACACATCACAGCTCTGCTGTTTTGTCATTGATAAAGCAAACTCTGTCAATATTGTGCATTCTTACTGATCCAGGGCTGGCTGCTGAGCAGTCTTCACATCTGGCCCAGCCATGGCCACTCCCTCTCCAGCAGCAAAAGCAGAAGAGAAAGGCTGACACAGCTTCAGCAGGGGCAAACTGTGCCTGGCTGAGTGACCACAGGAGTGTCCTTCCTTGGTGGAGTGATGGCACCAGTGGACATGAGAAGAGCTACTGATCTCATCCACCTGGACTTCTGGAAGACCTTTTTTATGGTCCTCCACAGCATTTTTGGTATGGGGTTAGTTTTAGTAACCTGAGAAGTTCTATACCTAGGGAGCCTGATCCAGCACCAAAATACTCATCAGCCAGTAGGACCCTGGGGATTCTGCCTGTGAATAAAGATCAAGCCTTACATGAACCTGACCTTATATTTGCCCAGAGACATAGAGCTCAAGAAATCAAAAACTTTATATATAAAATCCAAAACTTTATATATAAATCTTATATATATATATATATATATATATGTATATATATACATACTATGTGTATCATNATATATGTATATACATACTATGTATATCATTATCAATTTATCATTATATCCAGGTACAATAGATTGCAGTATAGCTATTTTGAATCCTTCAGAGTGCACTCTGGGTAACATCACACACTTCTGGGATGACAGCATTCATCTTTGCTTCTGCTTGTTCTCTTTGTCCCATAGCCATGTGTTGAGGATAATTGCACCCAGAGATATTGTAATATCTAATGCACTGGGCTGGGTGTTAAAAGAAAATATTGATCTGAAAGGCCATGGCTTGGCAGTCCAGCTCTACACTGAGATCAGCATTCAGCCCCTCCCCAGACAACACACCTGAATACTGAGCTCTAGAAAAGTCCTATTTAAGCCATGAGGAGACAGGTCTGATTTCTTGATTATTTTTAATGGAAACGTTTAGACCACAAACAGTGCACCAACAGTGCCAAAACCCCAAATCATCTGGGCTGTTAGTTCCTCTAAAAAAAACTACTGAGCACAGCCAGACCCAAGGGTTTGATGTGGAGAGTCCCTCCCAATGGAGATTGTCATTGATTTCAGAGCATCAGATGCAAAATGCTGTTGTTTGAGCTTTGCTTCAGAATGTGCACACACCCACAGAGCTTTGTGTTGGGTAAGGGCTCCATGTGGAGGCTGAACTCCCCCAGAACAATGGCAGGCTGCTGTAATTTGGGACTAAACATTTGCTGTACATTTGGAATGTAGCCCTGTTCTGTCCCACTCTTTTCCACACACCAGCAGCCAGGACTCTCCAGCTGCTCTGTCTAAATTAGAGCTTTTTTGTAACTAGCACTGGCAGAAGGGACCCTCAGCTCTCCTGCCCTGACACAAAGCAGACAGATGCTGTGGCTAAAGGACAGTGCCTTCTCAGGGGACAGGGCTGGCCTCTCACCTGTACACACACACAGCTGCCTCCAGCCCTGCTGTCAAACTGGCTGCATGAAGAGAAGCTGAGCACAGGCAGAGTAACAGAGCTAACAAATAATTCAGTGGGTAGAAGCTGCTGAATGATATTTAGTCCCAAATGCCACAAACCATGTGTGCCTTGCTCTGCAATTTCAGATCTAAATAGTGGGGGTTAGTCAAAAGATCTAACTGACCTGTTTGCTGACAGAATTTCTGTTTGTCTTTTGGCTTAGAATCAAAAACAGTGGCTAGATGCCAAAATTTTTAGGTAGCTAAAGTGAAATTTTAACAGATACTTCTTGCTGCTGAGTACCTTGAGTACTTCACTTGTCATGTACAGGAACCAACCCCTGCTAACCAAAACTGGGCAATGAAAAGTAGCAATAGTGCAGGACCTTGTTTCAGTGGTAGATCTCAATCTTCCACAGCCCAGCTGCATGATCTAGAACCTTCCAGGGGAAAAAGAAAAAGTAATTAAGTGCAGTGTGACTTTGCTGTCCAGGCTGCAGCTCAGTGAGATTTCAGATGACTGGTACAAATTCTTAGTGACTGAGTGTTGTCCTCAGTAGCAATAGTGCTCAAGTGACCCAGGCATCAACACCTGCATTGAAGGAGTCTCATCTCCCACTAGAGTGGGGCATTTTCCAGACTTTCATTCATGTGAGCAAAAATTTGCCCTATTCCCCATGAGGACCACAGTATAATGTGTGCTCAGCTTCTTTGGATGTCTCCATGGGAAGGTCCTTTCCTTATATTAAGCTAAATTTGTCCTCTGATTCCACAAGCCAAAAGCTCTTCTGTCTGCTGCCACCTTCCTCTGCAGACCTGCCAGACCTTGACAAACCCCTCCTTTAATGTCCCAAGACTTCTTGGTACTCACTGTCCCAAAGCTGAGTGGATCTGTGACCTTCCAGACATTAAAAGCAAATATGTCAGGCAAAAATCAGTTTCAGTTCTTCTTCCTTCTACTCAGCTCCAAAACCTGACTGAGCTTCAGTCCTTCATGTTGTGTTTTTCTCCCCTCTCTGAAATTTTTCTTCCACTTTCTCTGCTATTATTCAATAATATGTGATCATTTGACAGAAGCAGCTAATATTCATTATACTGCTACCATAAAATTCCCATTACATACAAACCTCCACACTTTGCAGCTTTTAAAAACTGACATTTGTAAATGAGAAATAGATTATTTTAGAAATAGATTCTTATCCGCTACAATAGATTTTTTTATGTTTCAACCAAATATAATCATACAAATAATTTCAAATGTTGCAACCTCATAATTTCAAGACAAGTTTGTTTTTATTGCACAAGAATTCAGCAGTTCCTCATCTGGTATTATAATTTTGTTTAAAAGAAAAGTGTGTGAAATCAAGTGCCAGACCTTGAGATCCTCTGGACTGAAATCATGCACGATTTCTGAAAGGGAAGAGTGGCAGAACCAGCTCTCAGGAAACTCCAACAATGAACCAAAGCAGTAAAGGAAAATTATTTATGCTGAGTCACCATTGGCAGAAAAATCTCATTAGTAGTATGGTATCTGTTCATGTACAATTTAGAGTGATGGAAAAGTACTTAAGGCTCAAAAATGATAAATACAGGTAAATGTGTAGGGAAAAGAAGAGAATTTTTGTGCCAACAGGATTGTCTCTGAAAGTCACAGTAAGAGCCCGTGGGTGCCTGCTGCTCCTGCCCCAGCACAGCTCCAGGGACAGCAGGGACTGGAACCAGTTTTTTGGGCTCTGACTGAAGCCAGTGGCCTTAAGCAACTGCTTGTCCTTATTTTTCTGGCTATAAGTTTTTGTGGAATTCTCCAGTTTTCAGAGGGATTTGTCTTTCTTGTAGGAGGATTTTCCCAGAGGGCTTTGCTCATACATGTAGGGAAGAAAGCAGACACAAGCAGATTTTAATTAAACCATTCCTTCAGCTCCCCGGGCTTGTGCAATTTAACTTCTTCTCAGAGATAATATTAACACTTACATCATTTTTCATTATTGTTAGTTTTGCTTGTGGAATTGCACTGGCAAGAAACCCCCTGGAAGCAAATGCTCATTGAATCCTATTGTTTCCATTCCCTTCAGCCATCATTTCTCAGCCAAAGAACAAATGTTAGCAGCAACAGGAAGGAGCATGATTTTCCAACAAAATCAGCAGAATTGCACATGCAGAGAACAGGCATAATATCTCACTAAGATCTGCCTGGTTAAATGAGCTATTTGTCAATAAAGTTTTTAAAAATTAAAGAGAAACTGGTACTCTCTGTAGAGGACTGAGATGGGAGATTTAGAAATCAGTGGCAGTGGCAGGGGTGTGGAGGAAGGGAGAGCAGGGATGTGGGAAGTGGAGGGGGCCCAAAGCCAGCAGCTCTGCCCCTCTCCTCACCCATGTGTCAGCTCATTAGCAGCACTGATTGCCATCTGAAGTGATAAAATAAACACCACCCCAGTGGAATATCCTGGGATTAACCTCTCAGGTCTGTCAGGGCACCAGCTCAAGCTTTGCCCTGCTCTGAAGAATGGACAGATAAATAAAGTGGATTGAGTGAGCTGGTTATTATATTGCCCTCCAAAGTGCAAACCCTGAGCCACTGCCTGTCAGAGGCTCAGCATGTGCTGCAAGCACAGGGAGAAGGAGCAGCTCTCCTGAAGCCAATTGCAAAGCCCAGTTAGGTTGAAACCCCAAGAGGGAGGAACGCAAATAATCAGATATAAAGAAGCATCTGGAGCCCAGTGTGCTCTTTCCAGGAGACTTTGGGTGCCAGACAAAGCTGTGATCATGTCAGCAGTTGACACTGACACGCTGAGGTGATGCCTCATCACCAGATGGGTTCCTAACCAGAGATGTGCTGCCACTCCTCCCTTTCACAGGGTGAAATGCTCAGGAGCTTCCTGTGGGCTCCCCCCATCTCCCTGTGCTGGAGGTGGATGCAGGAAAGTGATCCCTGGCTGTACCTGCCCTTGGGGCATGAACATCCACGCTCCAGCACGGGAGAGGGACTATTTGAGCTCAAAGTGTCTTTGCACACCCAGAACTCCCCCCAGCCTGCAGGACTGTGTAAAATACAGAGTTTCTTTAAAGAAACCATGCTGCTCTTCAAGATGCACCAAGGCATTGGAGGAAAGAAGTCTAATCTAATCTGATGGGCTTTTCATGACAAGTTTCTTTCCTAAAATACAGTGTCACTGTGATTTTCCTCTGTGCTCTGATAGCTGTCACAGTACATGGGTCTGGCCCTTTGGTCCTTTTCCACACTTCTTGCTTTCCTCTCCTCTCAGGCTGCATTTCATCTTTTATTTCTTAGTGTTTCTCCCTAAAGTGCATGTGCTGTTATAAAAGTTGACCTGGCTTTTGAAATGCCTGTGTAATGTATAATAAATGCTAGATGTGGGATCTGGAGGATGCTGTTCCCCACTTCCTCCCTGCCCCTTCCAAAACAAACAAATGATTTAAATTTTTGGGCTGATGAGCTCCATGAGCTGGTTTTGCTGATGGCTTTAGACCCAGTGCAGTTGGTTCAAGCACAACCAGGAGGGTGCTGGACTCCAAGAAGGGCTCAGAGGGTGTGAGACCTAACCCAGCCTGTCACCCAAGAAATCACAGCCCGAGAGCATGGCCAGCAGGAGGCAGAAGTGGCAGAGAAAAAGAAACTTAATGCTGAAAAACTGAAAACTGAGGCAAGTTTTGGGAGGTGATTGAAACCTGTCTTGACCCTCCTTCCTCTCCTGTTCCTCCCGAGGTCAGTGTGGTTTGAAGATCAGCACAGAGACCTGACTATGGATTTTGTAATTTCAGTCTTTTATTCTTTGTTCCAAAACACAATCATACCATTTCATGCCTGAAATGATGTCTCTTTCTGCTAAAGAAATCTTTATTGTTGTTTGGGAAAAAAAAGAAAAAAAAAGCCAAGATGGAAAACTTGGGTCAGCCCCAGTAAGTTTATTAATATTCACCATGACTGTATGTCAGAAAGCTCTAGTTCCATAAAATGGCTTCTAAAAGTATTGATGTTTGGGAACAGTGGGGGTATTTTGGCTCTGCTCTTCTGTCTTTCCTGGTTGTATCATTAAATGCATCACAAGGGTGACACCAGCCAACCTCTAGAAATACCCAACTACAGTGATGCTGCTGATTGTCTGTAAATGATCAGTTCAAAGGCTTTTAATGTGTTTTGGACCTCAGTCATAATGGATCTCTGATGAAGCCAAAGGGTAATAAGATAATGGATTTGTATCTTCCAGTGCTGTGCTTCCCTCCTCCTGCTGGCCTGCTCTGTGCAGGTGGGGCTGGGGGCAGGAACCCAGACCAGCTACACTGCACATCAGGTCTGCAAGTGAAATAATAAGGAGCAGCTTAGCAGGATTACTGATCTGATGCAGGAGTTTGGCATCCCATCATCTTTCTGCTCACCCCAGGGGAGTGTGGTGAACATGTGTGATTAATGTTCTGGGTTTTTCAGAGGACACGGGCAATCTAATATGGCAAGGCAACTGATTTTCAACAAGAAATTAGAAGTGAGCTACTCCACTTCAGCTTTTTTAACCTCCTTTTTATCTTTGTTCATTGAAAACAAAGGTGGGGAAGTTTGGGAAGGAATGTCCCAGGTAACTGAGATGCAGGGATCTGATGCAGAGCTTTCCTTACTGCAAATTATAGCATATCCTGTCTGGAATTATCAGATTTGTGGGGCTGATACACTGCCAGGGTCAGATTAGGAGCTCTGGAAGTTTAGCTTTGGTTTCAAAGGGAGATACTCAGCCAGTAATCCATTGCAGGTCTGCACAGGAATGCAGAGGGGAGCTGTCTCTCTGCTGAGGGACTGACAGATTTATTACCCTGCTATCTGCAGTGAGCTGGGCTTGGAGAGGGCAGCAGTGGAAGGCTGCTTCCTTCTCTGCAGAAGACATTCAGCCCTGCCTTGCTGAGAGAAGGAAATAATGGTGGCTTCCCCCTCCTGGCAGCTCATTTCCCTTTCCCTTTCCCATCTTTTGTCCCCCCTCCTGCCCTGTCAAGGCACTTTACAGCAGCTCTGGGAGCTGCACCCCCAAATTGCTACAGCTCTGCCAGTGGTTTCTCTTCAGTACTTCTGCTTTCTGAGAAAAAACATATACAGAGCATGGTGGCTTCTTTTCAACTTAGGGAGCACCTCCTAAACCAGCTCTCCTCCCTGCTTCAGAGAGGCTTACAAGTGAAATCTCCTGCCTTGTATTTGCAAAACCTTTTACAGAGAAGAGTCTGCAACTTTGGTACCCCAAGGTGCCAGGTACTGCTGAAGATGAGGGTGGCTGTTCTTTCTGGATATTACACCTGGATTGAATGTGTATTACAAGGAGATATTTTCTTACAGTTTTGGAGGGTCTCCTTTTAAACCCAGATTTTGCAGAGCAGCACATGCAGGTAGCACGTGCTTCAGGTTTGTGTAGTGGCTCCTCACCTGCCTTCCTCCCCAGCAGAGCCTTCCTCATCTCCAGAGTCCTGGGCTGCAGAGGGACAACCCCTTTTTCCTCCCAGCTTTGGCCTGTAGGTTGACACAGGGATCAACCTTTCCCCACCTGCACTCCTTCCCTCTCTCTGTTTGTCCCCTCTGCTCCCCAATTCCTTGCCACAGCTGGGACTCAGGAGGTTTGGAGCAGGTTTTGGTGGAGCAGCCTCACCACAGTGACCCCCCAGATGGAGCTGGTGTCACAGCAGGGCTCTGCTTCACCCCTCAGTGCAAGCCCTGAGCTTCACTGGGAGCAGCAGTGCTTGCTGACACAGAGGCTCCCTGCTCTGCTGAGCTCCTGCTCCCCAGCCTTGTCTCTCCTAAAGGTATCCCAAGCAGAACTGGAGGATAAGAAGCTGTCCTGAAAGAGTTGGGGTGAATGGCTTCCCCAGAGAGCAACATTGCTTAAGGACAGCTCCCACCCACACAGGAGGACTGCTCCATTCTTTTATTTCCACCTTCCTGCCTTAATCCAGGATATACCCTGGCAAGCACCTGCAGGCTCAAATGACCTGTTGGCCTCAATCCACTGTTTGCATAAATTCTGCAAGGAAATCTGTCAATACTAAAACACCCAAGAAATGAGTTTGTATCAAATTCCTCTGTTCTCTCATGAGATATTTGAAATCAGGCCATAGCTGACAGTTAAAGGTTTGACCACTGCACATTCCTGGGAAAGAAGTTGCTTTCCTTTACATCTTGCATATCAGGAGCCTCTCGTTTATGGTACTCCCACATCCCTGCAGGATAAAATTGCTCATTTCTGCTGATGTGGTCATGCAAAGTCCTCTAGAGAATTAGAAATCACTGCCTGTCTTCAGAATGTTGATGTAATAAAAAGAAGGCACTCAGAAAGAAATCCATGACAAAATGAATAGCCTGAAAAGGCAGAATCTTTATGCACATCTAATCTAACCTCCCAAAGAGCACAACCATTGACTATTATATAGCAATATTCCCACAAAGACCAACAAGAAAATTCAGCAGCTTTTCAGCTTGTCTTTGAAAGACATGTCTGTTTTACTCCATCAGTTCTGAAAAGGCATTGCTTAGAGCTAAGGAGCATGGGGGTTTTATTCAGTTTCTGCAGAAAAAGAAAAGGGGATGCAGCCTTCTTCTTACTGCTGATGGCTGAATTTACTTCTTTCTCTAAATTCTTGTCGTTTGAGCCTCCTGTGGGCATTCTTGCCTGGTTAACTTCTAGGAATTGTTCCTCAGTAATGAAAGATTCCTTGTTAGCAGCATCCTAAACACCACATTCCTGATGGGCCTTTGAACTCATGGGAAGGCAACACCTTCCTTTTCTGGAAAGCAATTCTGGACCAAGGATTTGAAAGTTATTTGTGCTTGGAATGCAAAATGCATTTGATAGGAATGCAACTGCATGTTCCCTGCCAAAAATCACACCTGTGAGCCTTTGATTCAGGGAATCCTATTGTGCTGAAAAAGGCTTTGTAAAATAGCAGTGCAGTCTCCCCCTGTGAAACAGAAGATTAAATCGTGATTACCCTGCTGTTGACTCAACTGTTAGCAGCTGAAATATTATTTGCTCAACACACTTAACTCAGTTATGATCTGCAGAAAGATGCAGTGGTTAGAGTGATTCTGAAACACAATGGGGCTGCACAACTTCCCCATTAAAAGAGAATTATTCATATTTACCAAAGGGAAAATGAAAAGCAGGTTTTCATGAGAAGTTCAAGGCAATCCAGCTCTGCCTGGCTGCCAAAAGGGACAGTCCTGCTTGCCTGTCCCATCCCTCCCAACCCTATTCCTGGCTGTGCATTCCTGCCACCCCCACTGTGCCAGGCTGGCAGCTGTGGAACCACATGGTGAGGCAGGTCAGCTTGCTAATCTGGCTGAAAAATGAGCCACCAAACAGATCCAGCTGGCTGCTAGCTGCACCACGAGGGAGCAAGGAGAAACATGCAGCCAGGGCAGGGAGCAGGCAGGGCCACATCTTTGGGTGACAATATGGACTCAGATTGGCTTAAACTGACTGTGGGTGTAGGGACTGAAGGGCCAGACCACTGCTGGGACTGGTCCAGGACAGTGAGGTCCTGCTTCCCTCAGAGGGTTTTACAAGCAGAGACCAGAAAAACTCTTGACCAAAGCCAAGAGGAAGGCTGGTGCTGGCTGCAACCAGAGAATGTGGGTTGAGTGTGGTGGGACCCAAGCCCAGCAGCCTGGCCAGTGCCCACACGTGGGAGCACATCAGCAGCTCTGCCCTGCCAAGGCTTGTCATGGTCAGGAGCTGGTCTAGGACATCCCAACCCTTCATCCTCATGTTGATACAAAGCTGGAGATGCTCATGATGGCCCAAGTGAGAGATGGTGCTGGTGTCTCCCATGGACAGGCAGTGATGCATTTGCTGGAAGGGACACAGGGAGTCCCCAAACCTTTTCTTCTCATTCCTGCACATGGGTGAAAATATTAATTTCTTGGGGCTGTAAAGGAGGGAGTAACCCTCTCCACATTGCTACTACCCTGTGTAACATGCATTTAACATGGGGGTGCAATATTAACAACTTAGTTCCCACTGCAGCTGTGTCCCCCCAAAGCTCACATTATATGGGCTGCTCCTGGCTCACAGGTTTTAATGCCCTCTCAGTGAGGGGATGTTTTTCCCTAGATATCCCCATTCTCTGTGGTCTGCATTTCTGCATGTCTCACACTGTGCTGCAGGCTGTACTCAGCCTCCTGCTCTGAGCTGATGTACAGCTCAGCCCCTCCACATGGCACCTGCACAGAGGGGGGCTGGAGGAATGTTTGGGATAAATCACTGAGGAGGAACGTGCCCATTAAGGGGGAATGTGACAAAGCCCTGCACCGAGGCACCCCAGGGCTGTGCATCTTGTTTTCATCTTGAGAAAGCAGAGCATTTTTAGATCATATTTCTGCCAACGCTAGTGATGTTTAGATAAAAGAGTTTTTCAAGGCTCTTTGGCTCATTTTCCTGTCTAATGCCAGCAGAGGAGTGCAGCCCCTCTGATCTGGGTGCTGGGTGTCCAGGGAGTCCATGCTGCTGTAGCTGCCCATCCTCCTTGCACTGTACATGTGCCATCAGCTGGCTCCCAAATGAGGATTTTCCTCTTAGCAAATCCCAGCTAAAAATGTGGGAGATTTCATCTTGAGCCAGCAGGAGCTGTAGGAACAAGGCTACAAGGCCAAGGAACAGGCAGAGTAGTTGAGGCTGAGAAATTGTCCTTCAAGGCTCCCACAACATAAGTTCAAGATCAAATTTATTGTTTAAAACCAGCCAAAAAGGGCAGTCCATCCTCTCCCTCCTCCTCCCCCACCCTGCTTGCCTGGTGCTGGCATGAAGATTGGTGCATTTACAGAGTGACCAGGAGGGCCCCAATGTCTGAGCACTGTCTGAGCAAAGAGCTCCCCCCCAAACTGATTTTGGGTCCTCTGAGGGTCCCTCCTGGCTTTCAGCACTGGTCCTATAGAACTGCTCTGCTGGAAAAAAACATTTCTTAGAATTATTAAAGCTGCTTGGCTGATAAGGATCTCACCACTTCCTCCCCCAAAAGCTCTACCAAGCTTCAGTGGAAATAAGAGCACAGAGGCTGCTGTTGTGCTGCCAGCTGGCCCATCCCTACTGAAGGGTTCAAGAGGAGTTTGGGGCTGATCAGTTCATGACTCAGGAGGGTCTTTCCAGCCTGACACCCCCAGGTGCCCCTGGACATGCAGGGACATGATCTGGCAGGTCTCTCTCTGCCCCATTTCTGACTACACAAGATCACCAGCTCCTTCCAACCCGTGGGCAATAATTAGGTTTTCTGTGGGGATTGCATCTCACTGCACTTCCCATGATCAAGACTGAGGGGTCTCTTTCAGTCTCTGCAGGTTTGGGTACCCCTGGTTCTGAGTGTATCTTCTGCACCCACTCAGCAGCCAGGGCTCACAGGAGGAGTGTTCTCTGTGGGAAATGGAGACACCCTCTAAAGGGGCTTAAGTTTGCTCAAACTTTCACAAGAAGAACACACAGAATGGAGAAGTCTTTATCCATCAGATTATAACAGACTTAAAGCAATTCTCTTTTGAGACAAGAATACAGTGACCTCCATCTGAGTAACTGATAGCCAAGAAACACAGTTATTACACTAATTAATTTATTAATAGCCAAGTACCAGTCAAGAAGGAAAGGTACTTGCTTTTCTGAGACTTTTATCTGAGTGATTTAACGCTGCGTGACTAATTCGTGCTTTTGAGCAGACCAAGCTGTACATTAATCTGAGTTTAGTTTTTCCAAAGGGCAGTTCAATTCCAGGTTTTCTGCACTAATAGACTTTTATGATTGCAGAAGTGAAGTTGAAAATAAACCAGAGACTGCAGAACGTTCTTTACTCTGAAAGTTTGGTGACTTGTGGAGGCCAAGCAGATTTATGTATTTCTCCTTGTAGAGGTCACATATTTTTAGCTCCCAGACAGTTTTGTGAGATGCAGAATTTGAATCACCAGGCTCTGAGACAAAAGTAACCAGAGACTCTTTTAAAAGTTGGTTCTGGTGTCTGTGTCTCTTGCTCTGGATTAAGTTTTTTTTTTTTTGTTTGTTTTGGTTTGTTTGTTTTTTTTATGTTGTTTTTTTGTGTGTGTGTGTTTTTGTTTGTTTGTTTGTTTGGTTTTTTGTTTGGTTTTTGTTTTTGTGCAGATGGGTTTTTTAATCATTCTAAGAATGGAACATCACTGGGTGCACAGATGGATGTCAGAGGCTCTTTGGGAGTGAAGGGTGGTGGCAGAAGGAAGGAAGTTCTGCCATGGTGAAGGGGCACACCTCAAACCAGGGTATGGGAGTTGAGAAACCCATTGAGGAATGTGTAAAAGACACCCAGCATGTCCTCAGGGCCAACAAGAGAACCTCAGTCCTAGAGAAAATATCAGTAGGGGAAGTTTGCACTGGAGAGGAGAGAGATGGGTGCTCTGAGGAGCAGCAGGCAAAGTTTTTGCTCTGAGTTTTACAGCCAAGGCTCCAGCTGCTCGTTCATGGGCATGGCTGCATGGAAGGCTGGTGGGCTTGTACATGTGGTACATCTGAATATCACACAGGAAGGTGCTGCAGAACACATATCTAAATAGGAAGATCTGCTGGGTGAACTGTAGTAGGATCTACACACATGTAGTGCAAAGCCAGGAATCTGAAGAAGTTACATCCTGTGATGTCCATAGAGCAGCTCACTGCAGGGCTGTTTGACACAAGTGACATCTGCTGTGTCACTTGAGGCCTCTAGTGTGCCACTAAAGGTCTGAAAATACTGGTGATTTAGGCTGGAAGCTTTCTTCAAGTTGTTTGTGGCATCCACTTTTCCCTTATGCAGAGCTCATTTAATCACAGGACAGGCTCCTCCCTCTCTGCACAGCCTGCCCACCTTAATGTGCACCCACATCCACAAAAAATGTGGGATAAAGATTGATTCAGATGAGCCTTTGGGCTGCTCTGATTCCCCCTGAGAACTGCAGAGGTTCCTTGCAAGTCCCAGGTAGTGCTGTCAGCATCTGTCCCCCCCAGTGGGATGGGGCACAAGGGCACCCAGCAGGATGCCCATCCCACACCCTGGCTGGCCCATCCTGGCCCAGGGGCTCCCCAGGAGAGGGGCAAGTGAGGCTGGATGATGGCATCCAAGTCACTGAGCCCCCTGCCCCTCCAAGCCTCCTCTCACAGCACACAGAGCATCCTCTGCCATCCCAGAGCAACTTTATTTCCTTCCACTGCTGTGGCCCAAGGGAGATCAGCTGAGTGCTACAAAGAGAAAAATTAAGGAAAAATATCTCAGCTGTTCCCCTGCTGTGTGGGAGCACAGAAACACCTGCAAGTGGCTGCAGCTCCTACCTTCTGGGAGATAGCTTTTTGGGAAATGATGAACATTACCCAGAACTTTAAAAGCTGTCCTGGGGCAGTGAGGGGAAGGACAGTGCTGAGAACTTAAATATTTGCTTTTATAATCTGATTATCTCCAGTATTTCTCTAGCCAGCCCACACTGCCCTGAGATGGACACTTGTCTGTGGGTCAGGGGATCCTCTAAGATCCTAACTCTTGGCAGTGGGAAAATGGCTATTTACACATTTCTAACAAAATCTTGAAAATACTTCCTGCACAGTCACCTAGAATTCTCTGAAGCCTCTAAGTTCTTCTCTATCAAACTGAGAAGTGAAACCTTGCTCCCACCCTTTTAACCTCAACATGAAGGGCTGGACAGAGAAGGGAAAATGCATGAGTAAACACTTGTTTGCTCTTAAATAAATTCCAATTGAGAAACAAAAGAGAGGACTGCAGCTTTTCCACCTGTCCCTTCCCCTGCCCCACCAGCTGTGCTGGAAGGGACCCCTCTTACCCAAACACCCAAGCTCTGCTCATGCTACAAACCCCTTGTGCAGCTGGATGAAGGCAGTGCTGCTGCCCATTGTTGGTGTCAGTGGACTGAGGTGCTGCTCCTCCCTGGAAGCTGTGCCTGCCATCCCCAGTGCTCCCCATATCAATCAGAGGAGCACTGGGGGGTGACACAGAACCTGTATCCCTCTTTTTTTGCCATTTTTCACATCCCCCCACTCCTCTGGTGCAGCTGATGTGCAGCTGGCACTGGAACTCTGATCCCTGCAGAAGCCCAGGGGCAGCAAAGGGGCTTTCAGAGGAGGGAGAGGGATGAGAGGTGTGGATGGGTCTGGGGGTGTCCCATGGCACAGCCCACTCCCAGGGAAAAGGGGGGCTCCAAGAAGGCTCCATGAAGGTCTCTCCTGTGAGTCTGGAGAAGCACCTGCAGTATATGCTGGGATGTCAGCAGCCTGAGAGCAGGCAGGAACAGCCCTGCTGTGGGACATTTTCCATTCCTGGGTGTTTGGCAGCTGGCTTCAACCACAGAAACCAGCAGCTTCTGCTTTCTCAATTCTTATTGCAAAGCCCTTTGCAGCATTGCACAACTTGGCCTCACATCTGGCAGTATTGCTGTATCAAGGACAAATATATAAATGAGGATTTGATGAGGATTTCCTTTCTTTTCCTCTTCCTCTTCCCCCTTTGCTTTCAACTTTGCTTTTTTGCTTTGGGCAAACTTGCTTGCCTGTCTTTGTCTATGGGACAGAATGGTATGGAATCACAGAATCCTTGATTCAAGATCAAATCCAGCCTTGATTCAGCACCACCCTGCCCACTAAACCATATCACAAAGTGCCACATCTGCTCCTTTTCCAGTTCCACAGATCCAGCAGTACCTTCCCTTGGCACCACAACACACAGCAAGAGTGAGGAGGTGAGGGAATATTTTTATTCAAGGAAATTATCTTCTAGACTGTGTTCCTTAAATATCCAGTCTGTCAAATACAGTCACACACTGGCAGGATCACCAGAATTAGTGTGGGATGCAGAGGAAGTTGAAGGCAACTGTTCCTAGAAACTAAATGTCTCAAGGACAAGAATTTAAGCAAATGTCAATGAAAGTAGAGAAATGAGTAGAGAAGCCTACATGACTTGTTCTTTGTGAAAAATTTGTGCAAATACTGCTATTGTCATAAACATGATCTATTTTTGTGTCCTCTACATAGAAAAGTACATGGATGTCTGCTGGGGGCAGACAGGGAGACCTGGCTCATCCCTCTGCCTGTGTCAGCTCCAATCCTAAATTTCCTCTTCCCATTAGCCAGAAACTCCTGAGGTGATATTTTTGCCAGTTTTTGGATGGATCTCCTGTGCTCTGCCTCTGACCTGCTCCTTTATGCAGGGAAAGCTTTGACCAGGTTCCCAGGATGCAAATATCTGGCCACAGCTCATGGCCCTGTTTTGCTTGAGCTGTTTGTCAGCTGTCATACAGTTTTTGTGAGCTCTGTCCTCCCTTTCAGATTTGGGGAAAATTCATGAGGTGCTGTAAAAGCCACAGAAAATGGCTTTTTATCTTTTGTATCTTTTGTAAAATATTAAGCAATACTTCCTGTTGTAGCCTACTGTCTTCTTATCTTTCTGAAGTAATGACAAGCAGCTTTAATTTAACTCCTACTCTCTTTACAGGTTAAGCCACTCTGTCATTATTACAAATGTGGCTATTTCAGGTGATTGTCAGTAAATTCTGTTTCGGGTGAGTGGGAATCAGCCTGTACTCAGGAGCTCATGTGTGTCTTTTTCCAAGTGCAGAGCAAATATTGCAAGAAAGGCAGAAATCAGGATAGAAAAAACCGTGGAAATCAACAAGTTTAGCCAGGGAATGTGCTGTGATGTAGCAGCGAGTTGGTTATAGACAAGCTGACTGTAAATCACAGCCTGTTTCTGGTGGGTATATCATTCCTGGGAAAACAAAAAGCAAAATTTGATTTTCCTCCAAACTGGTCCAAAAGCAAAAGCCTTCAAAAATTTCCATAAACATACTCCTTTCTGCAAGAAATCTATAAAATTCCATGTCTCCATAAGGTTTTGTTTGTTTTTTGTTTTTTTTTTTTAATCCTGCATGGTTTATAAGACCAGGGTTCTTCCCTCCTCCCCTTCATTCAGTTTATTTCTGCAAACCCTTTCTCAGTTTAGAGATGCACAATAATTGCAGGCCCAGTCTACTCTCAGGGCCACCTTTGAGACCCAGAGGGTGGAAGATCAGGACTGACTTTCTGTTTTTGACAAACAGGATGGGGACTGGAATATGATTCCAAGCAGAGACATTAGAGTTAAGTGTTTGAGAGGCCTTTTTTATCTTGAGGTGGAATTAAAATTTGTTGATGCATCCAGTGCCTTTTAATACAATCAAGAGGCTTAGAGACAGACAAAGTGAGGCTTTTATTTCAACTGGAAAGTGGTTTCTGCCCAAAGAAATTGTGAGAAAATGTTTCTGTAAGAGGACAAAGAGGTTTTCCAGGCAGAAAGTACAAAAGCTGTTTACATGGGCTTCAGCATTTGATCACAAAGCCTAGGGCAGGGCTGGAGAGAGCTTGTGACAAAGCATTCTTCCTTGAGGAAAACCAGCAAGAGGGAGTGAACTTCAAGAAGAGATCAGGCAAGACCAGTTTGACTGGCTTTAAACCCCTCCAAAATGCCACCCCTCTTTGTAAAAATGCCACCCCCCTTTGTGAAAAGCCATTCTACCATAAAGAGGACCCTTTCCAAAGCCACTTTGCAGTGCTGGCTTTGCCACTAACCTTGCAACTTGAACAGCCACAAAATAAATGAGGTGAGAAGTGAATCCTCTCAAAATAATAAAAAAAAAAGGTCTCAAATAGAATTTTGAGAAATAGTATTTATTTCTATACACCTATTTGTATATTAAAAGAAAAAGAAAAAAGAGAAAGGAAAGGAGTCCAGGAAATTCCCCACTGACTTGCTGTTGATTTTATGCAGAAAGAGCTCAGACCCTACAGCAATGGGAAGCATACATGGCACTCATGACACACCTGGAAGCCTCTTCTGGAGCTGAAAACCCCAAAGCAGGAGCAGCCTCTGGCTCCCACATGCTTTTGGGCTGTGTGACTTGCACTGTTTATGAAGAAATGTGCTTGCCTTGGACCCACACCTTAAATTAAAGAGCAGGGGAATATTCAGCTCAGAGAGCTCTGGTGTGGATGAGGGATGGAAGGCAGTGTGGCTCAGCAGCTGCTTCCTGACCTTGAGGTGAGGCTGGTGCCTTTGCTGATGGAGTAGGGTGGGATTTTCTTTTTTAGCTTATATCAAGTTTTACATGCCCAGAATTGAACACCTGTTGGGATCCCAGTCAAGCCAGCTGGAGCCCTGAGCCAGGGAAGTTCTTACTCATGGGTTTATCAAGGTGAACCATACAAACAGTGCCAGCCTGGGTGGATTAGGGACACTCCACTCTCCACCACTTAGAAGGCAGAGATTACATCTGACACCCAGAATGGCTGATTCTGTGCCTCACCAACCCTGGGGCCTGGATTAGGGAGCCTGGTTTGGCTTTTGTCACCTGTCCTGTGGTCCTTGGGGGCAATTCCAAGTCTGCATGAGCAATGCATAGACTATTCTAAATCATTGGGAGCTCAGGGTGGTAATGACCACGCTATAAACATGGGATTCTCAGTGACCTTCCCAGTGGCACCTTCCTGCCACTTCGAGGAGGGGGACACTTGGAGCTGGTGTCTGTGTCAGGTGTCAGGGCTTGGATCAGAACAAGCCAAAAGTCCTTTCTGCTCAGGAACAGCAATTCTGATTGTTCTCAGATGAGGATGTGGACACTTTGAGGGCAGCTACTAGCCTGCAGGCATTTGTGTGAAAGGGCAGTGAGGCTTTTTGCTGGGATTTAGGAGAGCCTGGGAGAGGAAGCTGGGGAGTGTGGGTGTGTGTGATGTCCCCCACGGCTCGTCCGAGCTGAAGAAAACCATCTGTCACATCAAGTGCTCCCTGCTGGCCTGGTGGGCACTGGAAAGATACAGCAGACAGGACGTGTGTGAACACCCATCCTCCATCCTTCCTGTGCATCCTGCTATCAATGGCTTTTTCAGGATCCCACAGCTTTCTCCAAGCTTTACTGTTATCCCTGGAGACTCGGTGGGTTTTGTTCTTTGTCAGGGACCGAAGAGATGCAGTCTATGTTAGAGAAGCACAAAGGCAGATTTTCTGCCAACAAGAAAATTCTGTGGTTTGTCCAAGAGCTGCAGAGGCACATCAGAAACATGTAACAATCAAAGCTGAAAGTCCAAACAGAGCCATAGTCCTGCTATCATCTGTCTCCTTCCCCCTGACACGGACCTGGGAGATGAATCAGGAGACTTCAGTGATCCTTTGTTCAGGTTTCTTGGTTGGTCACTCATCTACCACTTACCACAGCCTTGGGCTTCCTTTTTCAACTTCTTCCCCAAGCAGAGCCCTTCCAGCCTGTCTCTCTGTGGGGGCAGAGGGCTCTGCTCCCCAGCTCTCTCCCCTTGTTTCAAACCTCTGCCCAAATTTTCAGTGAGCTGTGCCTGTGCTGCAGGAGAGGGATGGAGGTGATGAGTGCCTGCTGGATAGATTCCCAAATAACTCTCATATGAGAAGGGTGCTGCAGAATTTAAACCAGTTGTGGTGGTGGGAAGCCAGAGGTGACTTTGCTAGAGGAGGTGGGGCACAACAGAAGAGGGGAGAGGTAAAGGGCCAAGACCTGGGGTGAGGGTTGTGCACCCCACTGCTAAAACCATGGCTGGCTCTCAGCCACGTGACCATTTCTTTGCAGGGTGATACAGCTGCATGTTCTTCTGGGCCAAAGGGAAACAGAAAGATCAGCTTTATTATTACAGCCCAAATTACATGATGGAATGAGCTGATCATGTAGCTTGTCTCTATGTCATAGTTGGCATGTGGAGCAATACATTTGTTTCCAAGGATTATAGGCCAGAAATGTAGCTATTATAAATCCTCTTATCTATTCCATGAGGCACGTAAGAAAACCTTTTCTTTTTATCTTGGAAGTGCTGAAATATGTATGAAATGTTACTTGCCCTGCACACCCATAAATATGGCTCTTGCCTATCACAGTGCTTTCATTCAAGACATTATTTCATCCCCCTGGCATTAACCACACTACCCCTTCCTTATCAGCCTCTCCTGACAGGGAGGAGCATTCTTCTTGTCCCTCTGTTCTCTGATCCATTTGGGCTGGGCACAGGATCCCAGGTTTGGGTTGAGTGTGTGACCCTCCCTGCAAGGAGAGAAAAGGGCTGAGTGCTTGCAACCTCCAGAGTCATTGATACACTGGGAAAGTTTGCCTGGATCCAAGCCAAGCTAAACCTGTGCCTGATGGAGAGGTGACCATTTTCCTTTCTCTCATCCTTGGGAGATGGCATGGAGAAGATATTCACAGCACTTACTGGCAGGGAGTCTGTTACTCCATGCAGCTTCTCTCCTAGCTTCCCTTTACTGCCTGAGGCAGCTGCTTATCTGGTAGATACAGAAATTAATTTATTCTTAAAACTTAAAAAGCAGAAAAGTGACTCTCTCCCCTTGGATCCACCCAGCAGTTTCTGACTAAGGAATCCTACATTGCTCCATCAAACCTGGCCTTGAACACTTCCAGGGATGGGGCAGCCACAGCTTCTCCAGGCATGCTACTCCAGAGCCTCACCACAATCAAGATATTTAAGTCTGATTGAACTTTTCCAGGAGAAAATGGTGGCCCCATGTAGCAGGGAGTTAGACTTGTTTGGATGCTTTGATGCTACATCCTGCAACTACAAGAAATGCATCCCTCACCAAAAATTTTGGTCAGCTGCAGTAAAGACTCACAAGACTTATCTCAAGTCCCCACTGCATTGTGATCTTTACCTTCTGGGATATCTGGCTTGTGTGTCCCCAAAATCTGCCTGAAATTTCCACTTCCTGAAAAAAGGAGATGGTTTTAGAGACAGAGTATCACCTGTAAAATGAGAATAGAGCACTTATAGCATACCCCACTGATCCATAAGTTCAAACCCAAATTAAAGGCCTTGTGAAGCATCTTGGCAACATTTTGAGAGTCTCTGCCTTCAGTCACTGTCTGATGAATACTGTTGTTTTTAAATTTTCCCCAAACATGAAGAATTTCCTATTTAGAATTTTCCATCCAGAATTTTCCAGTGGGGAAGATTCAGTTTGCAGCAAGTTAATGGTGCTGCCATCATGGTGGTGAGGCAGCCTTCAGACAGCTGCTGAGGGATGAGTGATGAGAGGGACTGAAATGGTGCAGGGCATACAAAACCTTTGCCTGCAGATGGTGTGGCTCCCTCTTGGCATATACCCTTGTGCTGGGCACCCTCAGCTTTACTCTTACAGGGACTTTCACTGTGGCCAAGAAAAGATGCAGCAGGTGGAACCTGGTGTGCTCCAGAGCAGACAGAGCAGTGGAAAGCCAGGGAGATGGCAGAAGCTGGTGGAGCCTTCACTCAGCATGTCCCAGTGGCACTGCCAGCTCTTCCTCTCTGTCGCTGCTGCTCCTCCCCTCCATCCCCACGATTCCTGCTTTGCTTCTCTCCCCTCTCCGTTCTGCCTCACTAAACTGATTTTCCTAAATCAATGCAGAACTTAATTCTCATTCATGGTCGTCTTTCCCCACCACAAGATTTTAAAGAAGCTTCCAAGTGGAAGAGAACATTTGCTCCTTGCCCCCCACATGGTTGCTTTTTGTAGTTTCTGTCAAAACAATGCTGAATAGCAGCAAACTCTTCACTGACCCGTCACTCGAGAGGCTCTTGTTGTCAGCAGGTTCTCCATAACCGCCTCATCCATCCTCCCTCTCCACGTGGTGGCTTGGGTGTGTGACAGATTTGCAATCCACACTGCATTTTTAATAAGCCTGTCCTCCCTCTTTGGACGTCAAAGGCACTGTTCTGAAAGTCAATCTCAGCCTCTGACCTCTCTGAGCTTCCCTCTTATATTTAATCTGGAAATACTACTCTGAAAGACGAATGTGATCTGCCTGCTTTGTGCTCCAGCAGCGCCTCCCTGCCCTGCCAGCAGCTCTGTGGCATTTTGCCACTGCCAGCACGGAGCCCTCCAGGCTGCCTCACCCACACTCATGTCCATGTCCCCAGGTGCCACAACAACACATCTTTTAAATACCTCCAGGACTCAGCCACTTCCCTGGGCAGTCAGTTCCACTGCTTGACAGCTCTCGTGGTAAAAAAACTTCTCCTAACATCCAACACAAACCTCCCCTGGTGCAGAGTGAGGCCGTTTCCTCTTGTCCTGTCCCCTGTTAATTGGGACAAGAGACCAAACCCCAGCTGCTACACCCTCCTGACAGGGAGTTGTAGAGAGCAAGATGCTCCCTCCTCAGCCTCCTTTGCTCCTGGCTAAACACCCCCAGTTCCCCCAGATGCTCTTCATCAGATTTGTGCTCCAGACCCTTCCCCAGCTCTGCTGCCCTTTTCTGGAGTCATTCCAGTCCCTCAAAGTCTTTCTTGTCATGAGGGGCTCAAAACTGAACCCAGGATTGGAGGTGGGGCCTCACCAGTGCTGAATACAGGGGGACAACCCTTGCCCTGGTCCTGCTGGACACACTATTGCTGGTACAGCAGATGGCAGGGCTCATCTGATCTAGCTCAAGATGTCTGAGATGGTGAATCAGAAGTTTGGTTGTGAACAGATTTTCCCTCTGAATGCTGAAGACATTCATTTATCAATGGGCAAAATCACACACACACAAAAAAAAAAAAAAAGAAAAAATGAAAAAAAATCCAGCCTTTGATTTGCTCTGTATTTGGCATCAATGGATTTTTCCAAGGAATGGAGTTAGTATTTTAACAAGGAAAAGTTGAATAATTCCAGTGAAACTTTCTCTTTTGAAATGGACAAATAAGCTTAATGACTCCAGCTGGAGCATGAGACAGACAACACTGGGTTCAAGTGTCAAGATTAAATCTTAGGTTTAGAGGTGGCTCCAGCCAGCTTTTTCAGTCAAATGCTTTGTAATTCTCTGATGATTTCTGAGCTTCACCTCCTCCATATGTACTGCTGGCATTATGGGGAGGTGATGCCTGACCCAGGGCCATTGGGAGCCTTGCTTTCATGCTAGACATGAGTTACAAGACTCTTTGATGAAAGATGATTTTGATGTAATTCATGTTTCTGTCTGGTATTAGTACTATTCACAATTTCGTCTCATTTTGACAAATAGTTTAATGGTTTGCATTTTCTCTCTTTTTCTGTTTTCCCTGCTTTCTATTGGGAAATGCAATATAAAAGGAAGAAGAAGATGAAGAAGAAGAAGAGTCACCACAGAAGCAGCTGGATTTGCCAGTCTTGGAGCACGAGCCCTTGTCAGGTATGAGTGATGTCCAGAGCTTGCATCCATTCTGTGGAGCAAATGAAAACCAGTCTTTTCTAGATGGGCCTGAGCTGGGATGATAATGTGCTGACATTCAGATCATGGCAGATGAAATGACAGATATCTGTGGCCTGGAATTTGTTGTGTGTCTATTACAGCTTGTCTATTGCCTTGGGATCTGTTTCAATTTGTGAGCAGGGTGGTTCTCTGGGTCAGGCATTTGCAGCTAAGGCAATTGAAATTGGCTTTCACCTCCTCCCTTGCAAAAGATAGTGACTATGGGTACATGCAGCATTTGATCTCTCCCTCAATCTGCACCCTGCAGAGACAGGTTCTTACATGAATAAAGAGGAATTTGTCCATATCCCCCTCTAAAGAACTTCATTCCCTTTTTGCTAACAAGAAACAATGGGCCATGAAACCTCTCTGTAAAGTTTTGGATATGAATCACAGCCAGGCTAAGGGTTGTTAACTCCAGTTTGGTAGATCCTGCTGTTGAAATCATTGGCAATTCCCAAAACATCTGTTAAAAAGATATCCAGCAGAGTCTTTTTTTCTGCCAGTCTGACTCTGTTTTGGTGGGAATTTCTTGCTTCTCCTAGATTTACCTGCCCAGATTTATTTTGGGAGCCTTGTGCACCTCCTGCTTCCAGACATGTGTTGGGGGAAGGGGACAGCAGGTATTTCTTACAAAGAGAAGCCTTCAGACCTGCTAAGAGAACATCCATCACCAGTGTTACTGCCACTTCTCAGGCCCAGCTGCTCTATCAGCTTTGTAGACTCAAAACCTGGAGGGATTACATCTTTCTCTTGAGGCTTTCTAGACAAGGCCAAGCAAAGGAGAGGCCAGCACAGCTTTCAGCTGTGTAGGGTTTCCCCCTGCCTTTCCCTCCCTGCCTGGTTTGCTGCGTGCAGAGCAATAAAACAAAATATTCTCAGCAAATCTCTGGTTATAGATTGAAGGGGGGCCTGTGCTTATTATGGGCCCACCCAGACACAAGTGAGACAGCAGAGGTGGAAAAGGACCCTGGAAAGAGTTACTTGGTCATCTCTTTATGGTGTTTAAAATTTTCTGGGCAAGTGAATGAATTGCTTGGTAATATCCAGTGCTGGGACATATGTGTGCTGTGGCCTGAATTCTCTGTTTATTTATGATAATACAAGCCCTGGTGCAAATGGTTGTCACCAGCTGCAGATGCTGAGATTTAGGATGCAGCAACAACTGAGCAGCTGCTGCTCAGGGCAGCACATCAGGAAAAACCTGCTGAGGGTGGCATTCAAGCTGATGGACATGTGGAAAAAATGTAGGGGGGAAAAAAAGCCTTAAACCCAAGCTGTGCCATCTTCCCCACTCATGTCAGCTCTGAACCAGCCTGGCATGGACACACAGGGCTCTGTGCAGTGTCTGTGCCACGTCCTGAGGGAGCATTGCAGGGATGCAGCAGTGAAATGAAACATTTGTACTGATGTAGCTTTTACCCTCCATCAGCTGCAATCAGTCACAAGGTTGCTTCTATTTTTTGTGCAGAGGAATGAAAGGGAACCTCCTGGCTGTGGCATTTACAATCCAACAGGCAAATTAGTGAGCTCTGAGAAGCACACAGCTCTGGGACTGGTGTTTCAGAGTCAAGTGGAGATCAGTACTGAGCCCTCTGAACCACGATTTATCTAAACTCCTCCAAAGAGAGAGCAGGAGCAAGGCTTATGTAATTTTCCAAGCAGATGAATAACAAATATTTTCCATGTAAAGTCTGAAATGCTCAGACATGATTGTGTTATTGTTTTTTAATATTACTCAGAGGAATGTGTCTTTTTTAAAAATAAAAACCCACATATTTTCCTGACTTATAAACAGAATGATGCCAACAGAAAGGCAAGTTTGTGAAGAAAATACTCTTTTAAAAATACAAACAGCAAAAGGATTGTTTTTAATAAATCATAAAATAACAGAATAAACTGACAGAATGGTTTGGATTGGAAGGGACCTTAAAGGCTATCCAGCCCAACTCTCCTGCCATGGACAGGGACACCTCTCACCCAGATCAGGTTGCTCAAAGTCCCATCCAACCTGGCCTTGAACACTTCCAAGGATGAATATCTGAAAAAGACTCAGTTCAGGACCAGCAAGATGCCAAGAGGAACTGGGAGGAGACACAAAAGCTCTGGGAACCACGTTGATGTCCAGCTGCTGCATGTGTTTGTGGATGACTCTGCAGCTCAGAACAGCCTTTCCCAGCCCAGACCTCTGTGAGGCTGGCATGGAAGCTGGCAGGAGCTGTGCTGGGTGGCAGTGAAGCTGCTTTGCTTGGTGAGGATGAGGGAGTTTTCCCCTCAGCACCTCCTCAGGCCTCCCTCCAGGTAGGCACAGATCAGCATCTTCCTCTTCTGGGATGGCCCAGGCCTGTTGCTGTGAAAAGGGGCAAACTCTGACCACAGGCAGCACCCGTGTGCTGCTGGGGAGCTTCCTGCTGAGCCTGCAGGTTCCAACAAGCTGCAAAGAGAGGAAGAAGGAGCAGCACCCCTGGCAGAGCCAGGAGGAAGGGGTGAGGGTGTTTGGCTGCCTGGGGAGTGAAGGAGTAGGGGAAGCTCTGCCAAAAATTCCTCGTCTTAGCATCTGCTAACCTTGCTGCAGGAAGCCAGCTCCAGGTTCACTCCCTGGGCTGGAGCAGGCTGCCCCACTGCTCCTCCTCCTGCTCTTTGGTGACAGGTCCCTCTGTAGCCCTGGGCTATTCCCTGAACATCTGTGGCACAGGGATCCCTGCTAAAGGCTTCAGTGTGAACCCTGTGTGGTGCAAAGAGCAATTTTTATCAGCCTTCTGTCCTAGTTTAAGGCAAATTTGGGAGAAAACCCCCAAAGGGGCCACTTCAGAAAAGCCAGCCC